>JAUMJK010001813.1:0-49051 GCA_033558105.1 Coccyzus lansbergi
TCCTAACTCACTCACTCGTCCAAGCCTCTAACTCGTCCTCAAGTCAAAGCCTCCTAACTCACTCACTCGTCCCTCAAGTCCAAAGCCTCCTAACTCACTCACTCGTCCCTCAAGTCCAAAGCCTCCTAACTCACTCACTCGTCCCTCAAGTCCAAAGCCTCCTAACTCACTCACTCGTCCCTCAAGTCCAAAGCCTCCTAACTCACTCACTCGTCCCTCAAGTCCAAAGCCTCCTAACTCACTCACTCGTCCTCAAGTCCAAGCCTCCTAACTCACTCACTCGTCCCTCAAGTCCAAAGCCTCCTAACTCACTCACTCGTCCCTCAAGTCCAAAGCCTCCTAACTCACTCACTCGTCCCTCAAGTCCAAAGCCTCCTAACTCACTCACTCGTCCCTCAAGTCCAAAGCCTCCTAACTCACTCACTCGTCCCTCAAGTCCAAAGCCTCCTAACTCACTCACTCGTCCCTCAAGTCCAAAGCCTCCTAACTCACTCACTCGTCCCTCAAGTCCAAAGCCTCCTAACTCACTCACTCGTCCCTCAAGTCCAAAGCCTCCTAACTCACTCACTCGTCCCAAGTCAAGCCTCCTAACTCACTCACTCGTCCCTCAAGTCCAAGCCTCCTACTCACTCCTCGTCCAAAGCCTCCTAACTCACTCACTCGTCCCTCAAGTCCAAAGCCTCCTAACTCACTCACTCGTCCCTCAAGTCCAAAGCCTCCTAACTCACTCACTCGTCCCTCAAGTCCAAAGCCTCCTAACTCACTCACTCGTCCCTCAAGTCCAAAGCCTCCTAACTCACTCACTCGTCCCTCAAGTCCAAAGCCTCCTAACTCACTCACTCGTCCCTCAAGTCCAAAGCCTCCTAACTCACTCACTCGTCCCTCAAGTCCAAAGCCTCCTAACTCACTCACTCGTCCCTCAAGTCCAAAGCCTCCTAACTCACTCACTCGTCCCTCAAGTCCAAAGCCTCCTAACTCACTCACTCGTCCCTCAAGTCCAAAGCCTCCTAACTCACTCACTCGTCCCTCAAGTCCAAAGCCTCCTAACTCACTCACTCGTCCTCAAGTCCAAAGCCTCCTAACTCACTCACTCGTCCCTCAAGTCCAAAGCCTCCTAACTCACTCACTCGTCCCTCAAGTCCAAAGCCTCCTAACTCACACTCACTCGTCCCTCAAGTCCAAAGCCTCCTAACTCACGCCTCCTAACTCACTCACTCGTCCCTCAAGTCCAAAGCCTCCTAACTCACTCACTCGTCCAAAGCCTCCTAACTCACTCACTCGTCCCTCAAGTCCAAAGCCTCCTAACTCACTCACTCGTCCCTCAAGTCCAAAGCCTCCTAACTCACTCACTCGTCCAAAGCCTCCTAACTCACTCACTCGTCCCTCAAGTCCAAAGCCTCCTAACTCACTCACTCGTCCCTCAAGTCCAAAGCCTCCTAACTCACTCACTCGTCCCTCAAGTCCAAAGCCTCCTAACTCACTCACTCGTCCAAAGCCTCCTAACTCACTCACTCGTCCCTCAAGTCCAAAGCCTCCTAACTCACTCACTCGTCCCTCAAGTCCAAAGCCTCCTAACTCACTCACTCGTCCAAAGCCTCCTAACTCACTCACTCGTCCCTCAAGTCCAAAGCCTCCTAACTCACTCACTCGTCCAAAGCCTCCTAACTCACTCACTCGTCCCTCAAGTCCAAAGCCTCCTAACTCACTCACTCGTCCCTCAAGTCCAAAGCCTCCTAACTTACTCACTCGTCCAAAACCTCCTAACTCACTCACTCGTCCCTCAAGTCCAAAGCCTCCTTACTAACTCACTCGTCCAAAGCCTCCTAACTCACTCACTCGTCCCTCAAGTCCAAAGCCTCCTAACTCACTCACTCGTCCCTCAAGTCCAAAGCCTCCTAACTCACTCACTCGTCCCTCAAGTCCAAAGCCTCCTAACTCACTCACTCGTCCTAAGCCTCCTAACTCACTCACTCGTCCAAAGCCTCCTAACTCACTCACTCGTCCCTCAAGTCCAAAGCCTCCTAACTCACTCACTCGTCCCTCAAGTCCAAAGCCTCCTAACTCACTCACTCGTCCCTCAAGTCCAAAGCCTCCTAACTCACTCACTCGTCCCTCAAGTCCAAAGCCTCCTAACTCACTCACTCGTCCAAAGCCTCCTAACTCACTCACTCGTCCCTCAAGTCCAAAGCCTCCTAACTCACTCACTCGTCCCTCAAGTCCAAAGCCTCCTAACTCACTCACTCGTCCCTCAAGTCCAAAGCCTCCTAACTCACTCACTCGTCCAAAGCCTCCTAACTCACTCACTTGTCCCTCAAGTCCAAAGCCTCCTAACTCACTCACTCGTCCCTCAAGTCCAAAGACTCCTAACTCACTCACTCGTCCCTCAAGTCCAAAGCCTCCTAACTCACTCACTCGTCCAAAACCTCCTAACTCACTCACTCGTCCCACAAGTCCAAAGTCTCCTAACTCACTCACTCGTCCAAAGCCTCCTAACTCACTCACTCGTCCCTCAAGTCCAAAGCCTCCTAACTCACTCACTCGTCCCTCAAGTCCAAAGCCTCCTAACTCACTCACTCGTCCCTCAAGTCCAAAGCCTCCTAACTCACTCACTCGTCCAAAGCCTCCTAACTCACTCACTCGTCCCTCAAGTCCAAAGCCTCCTAACTCACTCACTCGTCCCTCAAGTCCAAAGCCTCCTAACTCACTCACTCGTCCCTCAAGTCCAAAGCCTCCTAACTCACTCACTCGTCCCTCAAGTCCAAAGCCTCCTAACTCACTCACTCGTCCCTCAAGTCCAAAGCCTCCTAACTCACTCACTCGTCCCTCAATTCCAAAGCCTCCTAACTCACTCACTCGTCCCTCAAGTCCAAAGCCTCCTAATTCACTCACTCGTCCCTCAAGTCCAAAGCCTCCTAACTCACTCACTCGTCCCTCAAGTCCAAAGCCTCCTAACTCACTCACTCGTCCCTCAAGTCCAAAGCCTCCTAACTCACTCACTCGTCCCTCAAGTCCAAAGCCTCCTAACTCACTCACTCGTCCCTCAAGTCCAAAGCCTCCTAACTCACTCACTCGTCCCTCAAGTCCAAAGCCTCCTAACTCACTCACTCGTCCCTCAAGTCCAAAGCCTCCTAACTCACTCACTCGTCCCTCAAGTCCAAAGCCTCCTAACTCACTCACTCGTCCAAAGCCTCCTAACTCACTCACTCGTCCCTCAAGTCCAAAGCCTCCTAACTCACTCACTCGTCCCTCAAGTCCAAAGCCTCCTAACTCACTCACTCGTCCAAAGCCTCCTAACTCACTCACTCGTCCCTCAAGTCCAAAGCCTCCTAACTCACTCACTCGTCCCTCAAGTCCAAAGCCTCCTAACTCACTCACTCGTCCCTCAAGTCCAAAGCCTCCTAACTCACTCACTCGTCCAAAGCCTCCTAACTCACTCACTCGTCCCTCAAGTCCAAAGCCTCCTAACTCACTCACTCGTCCCTCAAGTCCAAAGCCTCCTAACTCACTCACTCGTCCAAAGCCTCCTAACTCACTCACTCGTCCCTCAAGTCCAAAGCCTCCTAACTCACTCACTCGTCCAAAGCCTCCTAACTCACTCACTCGTCCCTCAAGTCCAAAGCCTCCTAACTCACTCACTCGTCCCTCAAGTCCAAAGCCTCCTAACTTACTCACTCGTCCAAAACCTCCTAACTCACTCACTCGTCCCTCAAGTCCAAAGCCTCCTAACTCACTCACTCGTCCCTCAAGTCCAAAGCCTCCTAACTCACTCACTCGTCCCTCAAGTCCAAAGCCTCCTAACTCACTCACTCGTCCCTCAAGTCCAAAGCCTCCTAACTCACTCACTCGTCCTAAGCCTCCTAACTCACTCACTCGTCCAAAGCCTCCTAACTCACTCACTCGTCCCTCAAGTCCAAAGCCTCCTAACTCACTCACTCGTCCCTCAAGTCCAAAGCCTCCTAACTCACTCACTCGTCCCTCAAGTCCAAAGCCTCCTAACTCACTCACTCGTCCCTCAAGTCCAAAGCCTCCTAACTCACTCACTCGTCCCTCAAGTCCAAAGCCTCCTAACTCACTTACTCATCCAAAGCCTCCTAACTCATTCACTCGTCCCTCAAGTCCAAAGCCTCCTAACTCACTCACTCGTCCCTCAAGTCCAAAGCCTCCTAACTCACTCACTCATCCCTCAAGTCCAAAGCCTCCTAACTCACTCACTCGTCCAAAGCCTCCTAACTCACTCACTCGTCCCTCAAGTCCAAAGCCTCCTAACTCACTCACTCGTCCAAAGCCTCCTAACTCACTCACTCGTCCCTCAAGTCCAAAGCCTCCTAACTCACTCACTCGTCCCTCAAGTCCAAAGCCTCCTAACTCACTCACTCGTTCAAAACCTCCTAACTCACTCACTCGTCCCTCAAGTCCAAAGCCTCCTAACTCACTCACTCGTCCAAAGCCTCCTAACTCACTCACTCGTCCCTCAAGTCCAAAGCCTCCTAACTCACTCACTCGTCCCTCAAGTCCAAAGCCTCCTAACTCACTCACTCGTCCCTCAAGTCCAAAGCCTCCTAACTCACTCACTCGTCCCTCAAGTCCAAAGCCTCCTAACTCACTCACTCGTCCAAAGCCTCCTAACTCACTCACTCGTCCAAAGCCTCCTAACTCACTCACTCGTCCCTCAAGTCCAAAGCCTCCTAACTCACTCACTCGTCCCTCAAGTCCAAAGCCTCCTAACTCACTCACTCGTCCCTCAAGTCCAAAGCCTCCTAACTCACTCACTCGTCCCTCAAGTCCAAAGCCTCCTAACTCACTCACTCGTCCCTCAATTCCAAAGCCTCCTAACTCACTTACTCGTCCCTCAAGTCCAAAGCCTCCTAACTCACTCACTCGTCCAAAGCCTCCTAACTCACTCACTCGTCCCTCAAGTCCAAAGCCTCCTAACTCACTCACTCGTCCCTCAAGTCCAAAGCCTACTAACTCACTCACTCGTCCCTCAAGTCCAAAGCCTCCTAACTCACTCACTCGTCCCTCAAGTCCAAAGCCTCCTAACTCACTCACTCATCCCTCAAGTCCAAAGCCTCCTAACTCACTCACTCGTCCCTCAAGTCCAAAGCCTCCTAACTCACTCACTCGTCCCTCAAGTCCAAAGCCTCCTAACTCACTCACTCGTCCAAAACCTCCTAACTCACTCACTCGTCCCTCAAGTCCAAAGCCTCCTAACTCACTCACTCGTCCAAAGCCTCCTAACTCACTCACTCGTCCCTCAAGTCCAAAGCCTCCTAACTCACTCACTCGTCCCTCAAGTCCAAAGCCTCCTAACTCACTCACTCGTCCCTCAAGTCCAAAGCCTCCTAACTCACTCACTCGTCCCTCAAGTCCAAAGCCTCCTAACTCACTCACTCGTCCCTCAAGTCCAAAGCCTCCTAACTCACTCACTCGTCCCTCAAGTCCAAAGCCTCCTAACTCACTCACTCGTCCCTCAAGTCCAAAGCCTCCTAACTCACTCACTCGTCCCTCAAGTCCAAAGCCTCCTAACTCACTCACTCGTCCAAAGCCTCCTAACTCACTCACTCGTCCCTCAAGTCCAAAGCCTCCTAACTCACTCACTCGTCCCTCAAGTCCAAAGCCTCCTAACTCACTCACTCGTCCCTCAAGTCCAAAGCCTCCTAACTCACTTACTCATCCAAAGCCTCCTAACTCACTCACTCGTCCCTCAAGTCCAAAGCCTCCAAACTCACTCACTCGTCCCTCAAGTCCAAAGCCTCCTAACTCACTCACTCATCCCTCAAGTCCAAAGCCTCCTAACTCACTCACTCGTCCAAAGCCTCCTAACTCACTCACTCGTCCCTCAAGTCCAAAGCCTCCTAACTCACTCACTCGTCCAAAGCCTCCTAACTCACTCACTCGTCCCTCAAGTCCAAAGCCTCCTAACTCACTCACTCGTCCCTCAAGTCCAAAGCCTCCTAACTCACTCACTCGTTCAAAACCTCCTAACTCACTCACTCGTCCCTCAAGTCCAAAGCCTCCTAACTCACTCACTCGTCCAAAGCCTCCTAACTCACTCACTCGTCCCTCAAGTCCAAAGCCTCCTAACTCACTCACTCGTCCCTCAAGTCCAAAGCCTCCTAACTCACTCACTCGTCCCTCAAGTCCAAAGCCTCCTAACTCACTCACTCGTTCAAAACCTCCTAACTCACTCACTCGTCCCTCAAGTCCAAAGCCTCCTAACTCACTCACTCGTCCAAAGCCTCCTAACTCACTCACTCGTCCCTCAAGTCCAAAGCCTCCTAACTCACTCACTCGTCCCTCAAGTCCAAAGCCTCCTAACTCACTCACTCGTCCCTCAAGTCCAAAGCCTCCTAACTCACTCACTCGTCCCTCAAGTCCAAAGCCTCCTAACTCACTCACTCGTCCAAAGCCTCCTAACTCACTCACTCGTCCAAAGCCTCCTAACTCACTCACTCGTCCCTCAAGTCCAAAGCCTCCTAACTCACTCACTCGTCCCTCAAGTCCAAAGCCTCCTAACTCACTCACTCGTCCCTCAAGTCCAAAGCCTCCTAACTCACTCACTCGTCCCTCAAGTCCAAAGCCTCCTAACTCACTCACTCGTCCCTCAATTCCAAAGCCTCCTAACTCACTTACTCGTCCCTCAAGTCCAAAGCCTCCTAACTCACTCACTCGTCCAAAGCCTCCTAACTCACTCACTCGTCCCTCAAGTCCAAAGCCTCCTAACTCACTCACTCGTCCCTCAAGTCCAAAGCCTACTAACTCACTCACTCGTCCCTCAAGTCCAAAGCCTCCTAACTCACTCACTCGTCCCTCAAGTCCAAAGCCTCCTAACTCACTCACTCATCCCTCAAGTCCAAAGCCTCCTAACTCACTCACTCGTCCCTCAAGTCCAAAGCCTCCTAACTCACTCACTCGTCCCTCAAGTCCAAAGCCTCCTAACTCACTCACTCGTCCAAAACCTCCTAACTCACTCACTCGTCCCTCAAGTCCAAAGCCTCCTAACTCACTCACTCGTCCAAAGCCTCCTAACTCACTCACTCGTCCCTCAAGTCCAAAGCCTCCTAACTCACTCACTCGTCCCTCAAGTCCAAAGCCTCCTAACTCACTCACTCGTCCCTCAAGTCCAAAGCCTCCTAACTCACTCACTCGTCCCTCAAGTCCAAAGCCTCCTAACTCACTCACTCGTCCCTCAAGTCCAAAGCCTCCTAACTCACTCACTCGTCCCTCAAGTCCAAAGCCTCCTAACTCACTCACTCGTCCCTCAAGTCCAAAGCCTCCTAACTCACTCACTCGTCCAAAGCCTCCTAACTCACTCACTCGTCCCTCAAGTCCAAAGCCTCCTAACTCACTCACTCGTCCCTCAAGTCCAAAGCCTCCTAACTCACTCACTCGTCCCTCAAGTCCAAAGCCTCCTAACTCACTTACTCATCCAAAGCCTCCTAACTCACTCACTCGTCCCTCAAGTCCAAAGCCTCCAAACTCACTCACTCGTCCCTCAAGTCCAAAGCCTCCTAACTCACTCACTCATCCCTCAAGTCCAAAGCCTCCTAACTCACTCACTCGTCCAAAGCCTCCTAACTCACTCACTCGTCCTCAAGTCCAAAGCCTCCTAACTCACTCACTCGTCCAAAGCCTCCTAACTCACTCACTCGTCCCTCAAGTCCAAAGCCTCCTAACTCACTCACTCGTCCCTCAAGTCCAAAGCCTCCTAACTCACTCACTCGTTCAAAACCTCCTAACTCACTCACTCGTCCCTCAAGTCCAAAGCCTCCTAACTCACTCACTCGTCCAAAGCCTCCTAACTCACTCACTCGTCCAAAGCCTCCTAACTCACTCACTCGTCCCTCAAGTCCAAAGCCTCCTAACTCACTCACTCGTCCCTCAAGTCCAAAGCCTCCTAACTCACTCACTCGTCCCTCAAGTCCAAAGCCTCCTAACTCACTCACTCGTCGCTCAAGTCCAAAGCCTCCTAACTCACTCACTCGTCCCTCAATTCCAAAGCCTCCTAACTCACTCACTCGTCCCTCAAGTCCAAAGCCTCCTAACTCACTCACTCGTCCAAAGCCTCCTAACTCACTCACTCGTCCCTCAAGTCCAAAGCCTCCTAACTCACTCACTCGTCCCTCAAGTCCAAAGCCTCCTAACTCACTCACTCGTCCCTCAAGTCCAAAGCCTCCTAACTCACTCACTCGTCCCTCAAGTCCAAAGCCTCCTAACTCACTCACTCGTCCCTCAAGTCCAAAGCCTCCTAACTCACTCACTCGTCCCTCAAGTCCAAAGCCTCCTAACTCACTCACTCGTCCCTCAAGTCCAAAGCCTCCTAACTCACTCACTCGTCCCTCAAGTCCAAAGCCTCCTAACTCACTCACTCGTCCCTCAAGTCCAAAGCCTCCTAACTCACTCACTCGTCCAAAGCCTCCTAACTCACTCACTCGTCCCTCAAGTCCAAAGCCTCCTAACTCACTCACTCGTCCAAAGCCTCCTAACTCACTCACTCGTCCCTCAAGTCCAAAGCCTCCTAACTCACTCACTCGTCCCTCAAGTCCAAAGCCTCCTAACTCACTCACTCGTCCAAAGCCTCCTAACTCACTCACTCGTCCCTCAAGTCCAAAGCCTCCTAACTCACTCACTCGTCCCTCAAGTCCAAAGCCTCCTAACTCACTCACTCGTCCCTCAAGTCCAAAGCCTCCTAACTAACTCACTCGTCCAAAGCCTCCTAACTCACTCACTCGTCCCTCAAGTCCAAAGCCTCCTAACTCACTCACTCGTCCCTCAAGTCCAAAGCCTCCTAACTCACTCACTCGTCCCTCAAGTCCAAAGCCTCCTAACTTACTCACTCGTCCAAAACCTCCTAACTCACTCACTCGTCCCTCAAGTCCAAAGCCTCCTAACTCACTCACTCGTCCCTCAAGTCCAAAGCCTCCTAACTCACTCACTCGTCCAAAGCCTCCTAACTCACTCACTCGTCCCTCAAGTCCAAAGCCTCCTAACTCACTCACTCGTCCCTCAAGTCCAAAGCCTCCTAACTCACTCACTCGTCCAAAGCCTCCTAACTCACTCACTCGTCCCTCAAGTCCAAAGCCTCCTAACTCACTCACTCGTCCCTCAAGTCCAAAGCCTCCTAACTCACTCACTCGTCCCTCAAGTCCAAAGCCTCCTAACTCACTCACTCGTCCAAAGCCTCCTAACTCACTCACTACTCACTCACTCGTCCCTCAAGTCCAAAGCCTCCTAACTCACTCACTCGTCCCTCAAGTCCAAAGCCTCCTAACTCACTCACTCGTCCAAAGCCTCCTAACTCACTCACTCGTCCCTCAAGTCCAAAGCCTCCTAACTCACTCACTCGTCCAAAGCCTCCTAACTCACTCACTCGTCCCTCAAGTCCAAAGCCTCCTAACTCACTCACTCGTCCCTCAAGTCCAAAGCCTCCTAACTTACTCACTCGTCCAAAACCTCCTAACTCACTCACTCGTCCCTCAAGTCCAAAGCCTCCTAACTAACTCACTCGTCCAAAGCCTCCTAACTCACTCACTCGTCCCTCAAGTCCAAAGCCTCCTAACTCACTCACTCGTCCCTCAAGTCCAAAGCCTCCTAACTCACTCACTCGTCCCTCAAGTCCTAAGCCTCCTAACTCACTCACTCGTCCAAAGCCTCCTAACTCACTCACTCGTCCCTCAAGTCCAAAGCCTCCTAACTCACTCACTCGTCCCTCAAGTCCAAAGCCTCCTAACTCACTCACTCGTCCCTCAAGTCCAAAGCCTCCTAACTCACTCACTCGTCCCTCAAGTCCAAAGCCTCCTAACTCACTCACTCGTCCCTCAAGTCCAAAGCCTCCTAACTCACTTACTCATCCAAAGCCTCCTAACTCATTCACTCGTCCCTCAAGTCCAAAGCCTCCTAACTCACTCACTCGTCCCTCAAGTCCAAAGCCTCCTAACTCACTCACTCATCCCTCAAGTCCAAAGCCTCCTAACTCACTCACTCGTCCAAAGCCTCCTAACTCACTCACTCGTCCCTCAAGTCCAAAGCCTCCTAACTCACTCACTCGTCCCTCAAGTCCAAAGCCTCCTAACTCACTCACTCGTCCAAAGCCTCCTAACTCACTCACTCGTCCCTCAAGTCCAAAGCCTCCTAACTCACTCACTCGTCCCTCAAGTCCAAAGCCTCCTAACTCACTCACTCGTCCCTCAAGTCCAAAGCCTCCTAACTCACTCACTCGTCCCTCAAGTCCAAAGCCTCCTAACTCACTCACTCGTCCCTCAAGTCCAAAGCCTCCTAACTCACTCACTCGTCCCTCAAGTCCAAAGCCTCCTAACTCACTCACTCGTCCCTCAAGTCCAAAGCCTCCTAACTCACTCACTCGTCCCTCAAGTCCAAAGCCTCCTAACTCACTCACTCGTCCAAAGCCTCCTAACTCACTCACTCGTCCCTCAAGTCCAAAGCCTCCTAACTCACTCACTCGTCCCTCAAGTCCAAAGCCTCCTAACTCACTCACTCGTCCCTCAAGTCCAAAGCCTCCTAACTCACTCACTCGTCCAAAGCCTCCTAACTCACTCACTCGTCCCTCAAGTCCAAAGCCTCCTAACTCACTCACTCGTCCCTCAAGTCCAAAGCCTCCTAACTCACTCACTCGTCCCTCAAGTCCAAAGCCTCCTAACTCACTCACTCGTCCAAAGCCTCCTAACTCACTCACTCGTCCCTCAAGTCCAAAGCCTCCTAACTCACTCACTCGTCCCTCAAGTCCAAAGCCTCCTAACTCACTCACTCGTCCAAAACCTCCTAACTCACTCACTCGTCCCTCAAGTCCAAAGCCTCCTAACTCACTCACTCGTCCAAAGCCTCCTAACTCACTCACTCGTCCCTCAAGTCCAAAGCCTCCTAACTCACTCACTCGTCCCTCAAGTCCAAAGCCTCCTAACTTACTCACTCGTCCAAAACCTCCTAACTCACTCACTCGTCCCTCAAGTCCAAAGCCTCCTTACTAACTCACTCGTCCAAAGCCTCCTAACTCACTCACTCGTCCCTCAAGTCCAAAGCCTCCTAACTCACTCACTCGTCCCTCAAGTCCAAAGCCTCCTAACTCACTCACTCGTCCCTCAAGTCCAAAGCCTCCTAACTCACTCACTCGTCCTAAGCCTCCTAACTCACTCACTCGTCCAAAGCCTCCTAACTCACTCACTCGTCCCTCAAGTCCAAAGCCTCCTAACTCACTCACTCGTCCCTCAAGTCCAAAGCCTCCTAACTCACTCACTCGTCCCTCAAGTCCAAAGCCTCCTAACTCACTCACTCGTCCCTCAAGTCCAAAGCCTCCTAACTCACTCACTCGTCCAAAGCCTCCTAACTCACTCACTCGTCCCTCAAGTCCAAAGCCTCCTAACTCACTCACTCGTCCCTCAAGTCCAAAGCCTCCTAACTCACTCACTCGTCCCTCAAGTCCAAAGCCTCCTAACTCACTCACTCGTCCAAAGCCTCCTAACTCACTCACTTGTCCCTCAAGTCCAAAGCCTCCTAACTCACTCACTCGTCCCTCAAGTCCAAAGACTCCTAACTCACTCACTCGTCCCTCAAGTCCAAAGCCTCCTAACTCACTCACTCGTCCAAAACCTCCTAACTCACTCACTCGTCCCACAAGTCCAAAGTCTCCTAACTCACTCACTCGTCCAAAGCCTCCTAACTCACTCACTCGTCCCTCAAGTCCAAAGCCTCCTAACTCACTCACTCGTCCCTCAAGTCCAAAGCCTCCTAACTCACTCACTCGTCCCTCAAGTCCAAAGCCTCCTAACTCACTCACTCGTCCAAAGCCTCCTAACTCACTCACTCGTCCCTCAAGTCCAAAGCCTCCTAACTCACTCACTCGTCCCTCAAGTCCAAAGCCTCCTAACTCACTCACTCGTCCCTCAAGTCCAAAGCCTCCTAACTCACTCACTCGTCCCTCAAGTCCAAAGCCTCCTAACTCACTCACTCGTCCCTCAAGTCCAAAGCCTCCTAACTCACTCACTCGTCCCTCAAGTCCAAAGCCTCCTAACTCACTCACTCGTCCCTCAAGTCCAAAGCCTCCTAATTCACTCACTCGTCCCTCAAGTCCAAAGCCTCCTAACTCACTCACTCGTCCCTCAAGTCCAAAGCCTCCTAACTCACTCACTCGTCCCTCAAGTCCAAAGCCTCCTAACTCACTCACTCGTCCCTCAAGTCCAAAGCCTCCTAACTCACTCACTCGTCCCTCAAGTCCAAAGCCTCCTAACTCACTCACTCGTCCCTCAAGTCCAAAGCCTCCTAACTCACTCACTCGTCCCTCAAGTCCAAAGCCTCCTAACTCACTCACTCGTCCCTCAAGTCCAAAGCCTCCTAACTCACTCACTCGTCCAAAGCCTCCTAACTCACTCACTCGTCCCTCAAGTCCAAAGCCTCCTAACTCACTCACTCGTCCCTCAAGTCCAAAGCCTCCTAACTCACTCACTCGTCCAAAGCCTCCTAACTCACTCACTCGTCCCTCAAGTCCAAAGCCTCCTAACTCACTCACTCGTCCCTCAAGTCCAAAGCCTCCTAACTCACTCACTCGTCCCTCAAGTCCAAAGCCTCCTAACTCACTCACTCGTCCAAAGCCTCCTAACTCACTCACTCGTCCCTCAAGTCCAAAGCCTCCTAACTCACTCACTCGTCCCTCAAGTCCAAAGCCTCCTAACTCACTCACTCGTCCAAAGCCTCCTAACTCACT
Organism: Coccyzus lansbergi; assembly: GCA_033558105.1. NCBI lineage: Eukaryota > Metazoa > Chordata > Aves > Cuculiformes > Coccyzidae > Coccyzus > Coccyzus lansbergi. Next base: position 12,716 of record JAUMJK010001813.1, read on the forward strand.
CACTCGTCCCTCAAGTCCAAAGCCTCCTAACTCACTCACTCGTCCAAAGCCTCCTAACTCACTCACTCGTCCCTCAAGTCCAAAGCCTCCTAACTCACTCACTCGTCCCTCAAGTCCAAAGCCTCCTAACTTACTCACTCGTCCAAAACCTCCTAACTCACTCACTCGTCCCTCAAGTCCAAAGCCTCCTAACTAACTCACTCGTCCCTCAAGTCCAAAGCCTCCTAACTCACTCACTCGTCCCTCAAGTCCAAAGCCTCCTAACTCACTCACTCGTCCCTCAAGTCCAAAGCCTCCTAACTCACTCACTCGTCCTAAGCCTCCTAACTCACTCACTCGTCCAAAGCCTCCTAACTCACTCACTCGTCCCTCAAGTCCAAAGCCTCCTAACTCACTCACTCGTCCCTCAAGTCCAAAGCCTCCTAACTCACTCACTCGTCCCTCAAGTCCAAAGCCTCCTAACTCACTCACTCGTCCCTCAAGTCCAAAGCCTCCTAACTCACTCACTCGTCCCTCAAGTCCAAAGCCTCCTAACTCACTTACTCATCCAAAGCCTCCTAACTCATTCACTCGTCCCTCAAGTCCAAAGCCTCCTAACTCACTCACTCGTCCCTCAAGTCCAAAGCCTCCTAACTCACTCACTCATCCCTCAAGTCCAAAGCCTCCTAACTCACTCACTCGTCCAAAGCCTCCTAACTCACTCACTCGTCCCTCAAGTCCAAAGCCTCCTAACTCACTCACTCGTCCAAAGCCTCCTAACTCACTCACTCGTCCCTCAAGTCCAAAGCCTCCTAACTCACTCACTCGTCCCTCAAGTCCAAAGCCTCCTAACTCACTCACTCGTTCAAAACCTCCTAACTCACTCACTCGTCCCTCAAGTCCAAAGCCTCCTAACTCACTCACTCGTCCAAAGCCTCCTAACTCACTCACTCGTCCCTCAAGTCCAAAGCCTCCTAACTCACTCACTCGTCCCTCAAGTCCAAAGCCTCCTAACTCACTCACTCGTCCCTCAAGTCCAAAGCCTCCTAACTCACTCACTCGTCCCTCAAGTCCAAAGCCTCCTAACTCACTCACTCGTCCAAAGCCTCCTAACTCACTCACTCGTCCAAAGCCTCCTAACTCACTCACTCGTCCCTCAAGTCCAAAGCCTCCTAACTCACTCACTCGTCCCTCAAGTCCAAAGCCTCCTAACTCACTCACTCGTCCCTCAAGTCCAAAGCCTCCTAACTCACTCACTCGTCCCTCAAGTCCAAAGCCTCCTAACTCACTCACTCGTCCCTCAATTCCAAAGCCTCCTAACTCACTTACTCGTCCCTCAAGTCCAAAGCCTCCTAACTCACTCACTCGTCCAAAGCCTCCTAACTCACTCACTCGTCCCTCAAGTCCAAAGCCTCCTAACTCACTCACTCGTCCCTCAAGTCCAAAGCCTACTAACTCACTCACTCGTCCCTCAAGTCCAAAGCCTCCTAACTCACTCACTCGTCCCTCAAGTCCAAAGCCTCCTAACTCACTCACTCATCCCTCAAGTCCAAAGCCTCCTAACTCACTCACTCGTCCCTCAAGTCCAAAGCCTCCTAACTCACTCACTCGTCCCTCAAGTCCAAAGCCTCCTAACTCACTCACTCGTCCAAAACCTCCTAACTCACTCACTCGTCCCTCAAGTCCAAAGCCTCCTAACTCACTCACTCGTCCAAAGCCTCCTAACTCACTCACTCGTCCCTCAAGTCCAAAGCCTCCTAACTCACTCACTCGTCCCTCAAGTCCAAAGCCTCCTAACTCACTCACTCGTCCCTCAAGTCCAAAGCCTCCTAACTCACTCACTCGTCCCTCAAGTCCAAAGCCTCCTAACTCACTCACTCGTCCCTCAAGTCCAAAGCCTCCTAACTCACTCACTCGTCCCTCAAGTCCAAAGCCTCCTAACTCACTCACTCGTCCCTCAAGTCCAAAGCCTCCTAACTCACTCACTCGTCCAAAGCCTCCTAACTCACTCACTCGTCCCTCAAGTCCAAAGCCTCCTAACTCACTCACTCGTCCCTCAAGTCCAAAGCCTCCTAACTCACTCACTCGTCCCTCAAGTCCAAAGCCTCCTAACTCACTTACTCATCCAAAGCCTCCTAACTCACTCACTCGTCCCTCAAGTCCAAAGCCTCCAAACTCACTCACTCGTCCCTCAAGTCCAAAGCCTCCTAACTCACTCACTCATCCCTCAAGTCCAAAGCCTCCTAACTCACTCACTCGTCCAAAGCCTCCTAACTCACTCACTCGTCCCTCAAGTCCAAAGCCTCCTAACTCACTCACTCGTCCAAAGCCTCCTAACTCACTCACTCGTCCCTCAAGTCCAAAGCCTCCTAACTCACTCACTCGTCCCTCAAGTCCAAAGCCTCCTAACTCACTCACTCGTTCAAAACCTCCTAACTCACTCACTCGTCCCTCAAGTCCAAAGCCTCCTAACTCACTCACTCGTCCAAAGCCTCCTAACTCACTCACTCGTCCAAAGCCTCCTAACTCACTCACTCGTCCCTCAAGTCCAAAGCCTCCTAACTCACTCACTCGTCCCTCAAGTCCAAAGCCTCCTAACTCACTCACTCGTCCCTCAAGTCCAAAGCCTCCTAACTCACTCACTCGTCGCTCAAGTCCAAAGCCTCCTAACTCACTCACTCGTCCCTCAATTCCAAAGCCTCCTAACTCACTCACTCGTCCCTCAAGTCCAAAGCCTCCTAACTCACTCACTCGTCCAAAGCCTCCTAACTCACTCACTCGTCCCTCAAGTCCAAAGCCTCCTAACTCACTCACTCGTCCCTCAAGTCCAAAGCCTCCTAACTCACTCACTCGTCCCTCAAGTCCAAAGCCTCCTAACTCACTCACTCGTCCCTCAAGTCCAAAGCCTCCTAACTCACTCACTCGTCCCTCAAGTCCAAAGCCTCCTAACTCACTCACTCGTCCCTCAAGTCCAAAGCCTCCTAACTCACTCACTCGTCCCTCAAGTCCAAAGCCTCCTAACTCACTCACTCGTCCCTCAAGTCCAAAGCCTCCTAACTCACTCACTCGTCCCTCAAGTCCAAAGCCTCCTAACTCACTCACTCGTCCCTCAAGTCCAAAGCCTCCTAACTCACTCACTCGTCCCTCAAGTCCAAAGCCTCCTAACTCACTCACTCGTCCCTCAAGTCCAAAGCCTCCTAACTCACTCACTCGTCCCTCAAGTCCAAAGCCTCCTAACTCACTCACTCGTCCCTCAAGTCCAAAGCCTCCTAACTCACTCACTCGTCCCTCAAGTCCAAAGCCTCCTAACTCACTCACTCGTCCCTCAAGTCCAAAGCCTCCTAATTCACTCACTCGTCCCTCAAGTCCAAAGCCTCCTAACTCACTCACTCGTCCCTCAAGTCCAAAGCCTCCTAACTCACTCACTCGTCCCTCAAGTCCAAAGCCTCCTAACTCACTCACTCGTCCCTCAAGTCCAAAGCCTCCTAACTCACTCACTCGTCCCTCAAGTCCAAAGCCTCCTAACTCACTCACTCGTCCCTCAAGTCCAAAGCCTCCTAACTCACTCACTCGTCCCTCAAGTCCAAAGCCTCCTAACTCACTCACTCGTCCCTCAAGTCCAAAGCCTCCTAACTCACTCACTCGTCCAAAGCCTCCTAACTCACTCACTCGTCCCTCAAGTCCAAAGCCTCCTAACTCACTCACTCGTCCCTCAAGTCCAAAGCCTCCTAACTCACTCACTCGTCCAAAGCCTCCTAACTCACTCACTCGTCCCTCAAGTCCAAAGCCTCCTAACTCACTCACTCGTCCCTCAAGTCCAAAGCCTCCTAACTCACTCACTCGTCCCTCAAGTCCAAAGCCTCCTAACTCACTCACTCGTCCAAAGCCTCCTAACTCACTCACTCGTCCCTCAAGTCCAAAGCCTCCTAACTCACTCACTCGTCCCTCAAGTCCAAAGCCTCCTAACTCACTCACTCGTCCAAAGCCTCCTAACTCACTCACTCGTCCCTCAAGTCCAAAGCCTCCTAACTCACTCACTCGTCCAAAGCCTCCTAACTCACTCACTCGTCCCTCAAGTCCAAAGCCTCCTAACTCACTCACTCGTCCCTCAAGTCCAAAGCCTCCTAACTTACTCACTCGTCCAAAACCTCCTAACTCACTCACTCGTCCCTCAAGTCCAAAGCCTCCTAACTAACTCACTCGTCCAAAGCCTCCTAACTCACTCACTCGTCCCTCAAGTCCAAAGCCTCCTAACTCACTCACTCGTCCCTCAAGTCCAAAGCCTCCTAACTCACTCACTCGTCCCTCAAGTCCAAAGCCTCCTAACTCACTCACTCGTCCTAAGCCTCCTAACTCACTCACTCGTCCAAAGCCTCCTAACTCACTCACTCGTCCCTCAAGTCCAAAGCCTCCTAACTCACTCACTCGTCCCTCAAGTCCAAAGCCTCCTAACTCACTCACTCGTCCCTCAAGTCCAAAGCCTCCTAACTCACTCACTCGTCCAAAGCCTCCTAACTCACTCACTCGTCCAAAGCCTCCTAACTCACTCACTCGTCCCTCAAGTCCAAAGCCTCCTAACTCACTCACTCGTCCCTCAAGTCCAAAGCCTCCTAACTCACTCACTCGTCCCTCAAGTCCAAAGCCTCCTAACTCACTCACTCGTCCCTCAAGTCCAAAGCCTCCTAACTCACTCACTCGTCCCTCAAGTCCAAAGCCTCCTAACTCACTCACTCGTCCCTCAAGTCCAAAGCCTCCTAACTCACTCACTCGTCCAAAGCCTCCTAACTCACTCACTCGTCCCTCAAGTCCAAAGCCTCCTAACTCACTCACTCGTCCCTCAAGTCCAAAGCCTCCTAACTCACTCACTCGTCCCTCAAGTCCAAAGCCTCCTAACTCACTCACTCGTCCCTCAAGTCCAAAGCCTCCTAACTCACTCACTCGTCCCTCAAGTCCAAAGCCTCCTAACTCACTCACTCGTCCCTCAAGTCCAAAGCCTCCTAACTCACTCACTCGTCCCTCAAGTCCAAAGCCTCCTAACTCACTCACTCGTCCAAAGCCTCCTAACTCACTCACTCGTCCCTCAAGTCCAAAGCCTCCTAACTCACTCACTCGTCCAAAGCCTCCTAACTCACTCACTCGTCCCTCAAGTCCAAAGCCTCCTAACTCACTCACTCGTCCCTCAAGTCCAAAGCCTCCTAACTCACTCACTCGTCCCTCAAGTCCAAAGCCTCCTAACTCACTCACTCGTCCCTCAAGTCCAAAGCCTCCTAACTCACTCACTCGTCCCTCAAGTCCAAAGCCTCCTAACTCACTCACTCGTCCCTCAAGTCCAAAGCCTCCTAACTCACTCACTCGTCCCTCAAGTCCAAAGCCTCCTAACTCACTCACTCGTCCCTCAAGTCCAAAGCCTCCTAACTCACTCACTCGTCCCTCAAGTCCAAAGCCTCCTAACTCACTCACTCGTCCCTCAAGTCCAAAGCCTCCTAACTCACTCACTCGTCCCTCAAGTCCAAAGCCTCCTAACTCACTCACTCGTCCCTCAAGTCCAAAGCCTCCTAACTCACTCACTCGTCCCTCAAGTCCAAAGCCTCCTAACTCACTCACTCGTCCCTCAAGTCCAAAGCCTCCTAACTCACTCACTCGTCCCTCAAGTCCAAAGCCTCCTAACTCACTCACTCGTCCCTCAAGTCCAAAGCCTCCTAACTCACTCACTCGTCCAAAGCCTCCTAACTCACTCACTCGTCCCTCAAGTCCAAAGCCTCCTAACTCACTCACTCGTCCCTCAAGTCCAAAGCCTCCTAACTCACTCACTCGTCCAAAGCCTCCTAACTCACTCACTCGTCCCTCAAGTCCAAAGCCTCCTAACTCACTCACTCGTCCCTCAAGTCCAAAGCCTCCTAACTCACTCACTCGTCCCTCAAGTCCAAAGCCTCCTAACTCACTCACTCGTCCAAAGCCTCCTAACTCACTCACTCGTCCCTCAAGTCCAAAGCCTCCTAACTCACTCACTCGTCCCTCAAGTCCAAAGCCTCCTAACTCACTCACTCGTCCAAAGCCTCCTAACTCACTCACTCGTCCCTCAAGTCCAAAGCCTCCTAACTCACTCACTCGTCCAAAGCCTCCTAACTCACTCACTCGTCCCTCAAGTCCAAAGCCTCCTAACTCACTCACTCGTCCCTCAAGTCCAAAGCCTCCTAACTTACTCACTCGTCCAAAACCTCCTAACTCACTCACTCGTCCCTCAAGTCCAAAGCCTCCTTACTAACTCACTCGTCCAAAGCCTCCTAACTCACTCACTCGTCCCTCAAGTCCAAAGCCTCCTAACTCACTCACTCGTCCCTCAAGTCCAAAGCCTCCTAACTCACTCACTCGTCCCTCAAGTCCAAAGCCTCCTAACTCACTCACTCGTCCTAAGCCTCCTAACTCACTCACTCGTCCAAAGCCTCCTAACTCACTCACTCGTCCCTCAAGTCCAAAGCCTCCTAACTCACTCACTCGTCCCTCAAGTCCAAAGCCTCCTAACTCACTCACTCGTCCCTCAAGTCCAAAGCCTCCTAACTCACTCACTCGTCCCTCAAGTCCAAAGCCTCCTAACTCACTCACTCGTCCAAAGCCTCCTAACTCACTCACTCGTCCCTCAAGTCCAAAGCCTCCTAACTCACTCACTCGTCCCTCAAGTCCAAAGCCTCCTAACTCACTCACTCGTCCCTCAAGTCCAAAGCCTCCTAACTCACTCACTCGTCCAAAGCCTCCTAACTCACTCACTTGTCCCTCAAGTCCAAAGCCTCCTAACTCACTCACTCGTCCCTCAAGTCCAAAGACTCCTAACTCACTCACTCGTCCCTCAAGTCCAAAGCCTCCTAACTCACTCACTCGTCCAAAACCTCCTAACTCACTCACTCGTCCCACAAGTCCAAAGTCTCCTAACTCACTCACTCGTCCAAAGCCTCCTAACTCACTCACTCGTCCCTCAAGTCCAAAGCCTCCTAACTCACTCACTCGTCCCTCAAGTCCAAAGCCTCCTAACTCACTCACTCGTCCCTCAAGTCCAAAGCCTCCTAACTCACTCACTCGTCCAAAGCCTCCTAACTCACTCACTCGTCCCTCAAGTCCAAAGCCTCCTAACTCACTCACTCGTCCCTCAAGTCCAAAGCCTCCTAACTCACTCACTCGTCCCTCAAGTCCAAAGCCTCCTAACTCACTCACTCGTCCCTCAAGTCCAAAGCCTCCTAACTCACTCACTCGTCCCTCAAGTCCAAAGCCTCCTAACTCACTCACTCGTCCCTCAAGTCCAAAGCCTCCTAACTCACTCACTCGTCCCTCAAGTCCAAAGCCTCCTAACTCACTCACTCGTCCCTCAAGTCCAAAGCCTCCTAACTCACTCACTCGTCCAAAGCCTCCTAACTCACTCACTCGTCCCTCAAGTCCAAAGCCTCCTAACTCACTCACTCATCCAAAGCCTCCTAACTCGCTCACTCGTCCTTCAAGTCCAAAGCCTCCTAACTCACTCACTAGTCCAAAGCCTCCTAACTCACTCACTCGTCCAAAGCCTCCTAACTCACTCACTCGTCCCTCAAGTCCAAAGCCTCCTAACTCACTCACTCGTCCCTCAAGTCCAAAGCCTCCTAACTCACTCACTCGTCCCTCAAGTCCAAAGCCTCCTAACTCGCTCACTCGTCCCTCAAGTCCAAAGCCTCCTAACTCGCTCACTCGTCCCTCAAGTCCAAAGCCTCCTAACTCACTCACTCGTCCAAAGCCTCCTAACTCACTCACTCGTCCCTCAAGTCCAAAGCCTCCTAACTCACTCACTCGTCCCTCAAGTCCAAAGCCTCCTAACTCACTCACTCGTCCCTCAAGTCCAAAGCCTCCTAACTCACTCACTCGTCCAAAGCCTCCTAACTCACTCACTCGTCCCTCAAGTCCAAAGCCTCCTAACTCACTCACTCGTCCCTCAAGTCCAAAGCCTCCTAACTCACTCACTCGTCCCTCAAGTCCAAAGCCTCCTAACTCACTCACTCGTCCCTCAAGTCCAAAGCCTCCTAACTCACTCACTCGTCCCTCAAGTCCAAAGCCTCCTAACTCACTCACTCGTCCCTCAAGTCCAAAGCCTCCTAACTCACTCACTCGTCCCTCAAGTCCAAAGCCTCCTAACTCACTTACTCGTCCAAAGCCTCCTAACTCACTCACTCGTCCCTCAAGTCCAAAGCCTCCTAACTCACTCACTCGTCCCTCAAGTCCAAAGCCTCCTAACTCACTCACTCGTCCAAAGCCTCCTAACTCACTCACTCGTCCCTCAAGTCCAAAGCCTCCTAACTCACTCACTCGTCCAAAGCCTCCTAACTCACTCACTCGTCCCTCAAGTCCAAAGCCTCCTAACTCACTCACTCGTCCAAAGCCTCCTAACTCACTCACTCGTCCCTCAAGTCCAAAGCCTCCTAACTCACTCACTCGTCCAAAGCCTCCTAACTCACTCATTCGTCCCTCAAGTCCAAAGCCTCCTAACTCACTCACTCGTCCAAAGCCTCCTAACTCACTCACTCGTCCCTCAAGTCCAAAGCCTCCTAACTCACTCACTCGTCCCTCAAGTCCAAAGCCTCCTAACTCACTCACTCGTCCCTCAAGTCCAAAGCCTCCTAACTCACTCACTCGTCCCTCAAGTCCAAAGTCTCCTAACTCACTCACTCGTCCCTCAAGTCCAAAGCCTCCTAACTCACTCACTCGTCCCTCAAGTCCAAAGCCTCCTAACTCACTCACTCGTCCAAAGCCTCCTAACTCACTCACTCGTCCCTCAAGTCCAAAGCCTCCTAACTCACTCACTCGTCCCTCAAGTCCAAAGCCTCCTAACTCACTCACTCGTCCCTCAAGTCCAAAGCCTCCTAAATCACTCACTCGTCCCTCAAGTCCAAAGCCTCCTAACTCACTCACTCGTCCAAAGCCTCCTAACTCACTCACTCGTCCAAAGCCTCCTAACTCACTCACTCGTCCCTCAAGTCCAAAGCCTCCTAACTCACTCACTCGTCCAAAGCCTCCTAACTCACTCACTCGTCCCTCAAGTCCAAAGCCTCCTAACTCACTCACTCGTCCAAAGCCTCCTAACTCACTCACTCGTCCCTCAAGTCCAAAGCCTCCTAACTCACTCACTCGTCCAAAGCCTCCTAACTCACTCACTCGTCCCTCAAGTCCAAAGCCTCCTAACTCACTCACACGTCCCTCAAGTCCAAAGCCTCCTAACTCACTCACTCGTCCCTCAAGTCCAAAGCCTCCTAACTCACTCACTCGTCCCTCAAGTCCAAAGCCTCCTAACTCACTCACTCGTCCCTCAAGTCCAAAGCCTCCTAACTCACTCACTCGTCCCTCAAGTCCAAAGCCTCCTAACTCACTCACTCGTCCCTCAAGTCCAAAGCCTCCTAACTCACTCACTCGTCCCTCAAGTCCAAAGCCTCCTAACTCACTCACTCGTCCCTCAAGTCCAAAGCCTCCTAACTCACTCACTCGTCCCTCAAGTCCAAAGCCTCCTAACTCACTCACTCGTCCCTCAAGTCCAAAGCCTCCTAACTCACTCACTCGTCCAAAGCCTCCTAACTCACTCACTCGTCCCTCAAGTCCAAAGCCTCCTAACTCACTCACTCGTCCCTCAAGTCCAAAGCCTCCTAACTCACTCACTCGTCCAAAGCCTCCTAACTCACTCACTCGTCCCTAAAGTCCAAAGCCTCCTAACTCACTCACTCGTCCCTCAAGTCCAAAGCCTCCTAACTCACTCACTCGTCCCTCAAGTCCAAAGCCTCCTAACTCACTCACTCGTCCAAAGCCTCCTAACTCACTCACTCGTCCCTCAAGTCCAAAGCCTCCTAACTCACTCACTCGTCCCTCAAGTCCAAAGCCTCCTAACTCACTCACTCGTCCAAAGCCTCCTAACTCACTCACTCGTCCCTCAAGTCCAAAGCCTCCTAACTCACTCACTCGTCCAAAGCCTCCTAACTCACTCACTCGTCCCTCAAGTCCAAAGCCTCCTAACTCACTCACTCGTCCCTCAAGTCCAAAGCCTCCTAACTTACTCACTCGTCCAAAACCTCCTAACTCACTCACTCGTCCCTCAAGTCCAAAGCCTCCTAACTCACTCACTCGTCCCTCAAGTCCAAAGCCTCCTAACTCACTCACTCGTCCCTCAAGTCCAAAGCCTCCTAACTCACTCACTCGTCCCTCAAGTCCAAAGCCTCCTAACTCACTCACTCGTCCTAAGCCTCCTAACTCACTCACTCGTCCAAAGCCTCCTCACTCACTCGTCCCTCAAGTCCAAAGCCTCCTAACTCACTCACTCGTCCCTCAAGTCCAAAGCCTCCTAACTCACTCACTCGTCCCTCAAGTCCAAAGCCTCCTAACTCACTCACTCGTCCCTCAAGTCCAAAGCCTCCTAACTCACTCACTCGTCCAAAGCCTCCTAAATCACTCACTCGTCCCTCAAGTCCAAAGCCTCCTAACTCACTCACTCGTCCCTCAAGTCCAAAGCCTCCTAACTCACTCACTCGTCCCTCAAGTCCAAAGCCTCCTAACTCACTCACTCGTCCAAAGCCTCCTAACTCACTCACTTGTCCCTCAAGTCCAAAGCCTCCTAACTCACTCACTCGTCCCTCAAGTCCAAAGACTCCTAACTCACTCACTCGTCCCTCAAGTCCAAAGCCTCCTAACTCACTCACTCGTCCAAAGCCTCCTAACTCACTCACTCGTCCCACAAGTCCAAAGCCTCCTAACTCACTCACTCGTCCAAAGCCTCCTAACTCACTCACTCGTCCCTCAAGTCCAAAGCCTCCTAACTCACTCACTCGTCCCTCAAGTCCAAAGCCTCCTAACTCACTCACTCGTCCCTCAAGTCCAAAGCCTCCTAACTCACTCACTCGTCCAAAGCCTCCTAACTCACTCACACGTCCCTCAAGTCCAAAGCCTCCTAACTCACTCACTCGTCCCTCAAGTCCAAAGCCTCCTCACTCACTCGTCCCTCAAGTCCAAAGCCTCCTAACTCACTCACTCGTCCCTCAAGTCCAAAGCCTCCTAACTCACTCACTCGTCCCTCAAGTCCAAAGCCTCCTAACTCACTCACTCGTCCCTCAAGTCCAAAGCCTCCTAACTCACTCACTCGTCCCTCAAGTCCAAAGCCTCCTAACTCACTCACTCGTCCCTCAAGTCCAAAGCCTCCTAACTCACTCACTCGTCCAAAGCCTCCTAACTCACTCACTCATCCAAAGCCTCCTAACTCGCTCACTCGTCCTTCAAGTCCAAAGCCTCCTAACTCACTCACTAGTCCAAAGCCTCCTAACTCACTCACTCGTCCAAAGCCTCCTAACTCACTCACTCGTCCCTCAAGTCCAAAGCCTCCTAACTCACTCACTCGTCCCTCAAGTCCAAAGCCTCCTAACTCACTCACTCGTCCCTCAAGTCCAAAGCCTCCTAACTCGCTCACTCGTCCCTCAAGTCCAAAGCCTCCTAACTCGCTCACTCGTCCCTCAAGTCCAAAGCCTCCTAACTCACTCACTCGTCCAAAGCCTCCTAACTCACTCACTCGTCCCTCAAGTCCAAAGCCTCCTAACTCACTCACTCGTCCCTCAAGTCCAAAGCCTCCTAACTCACTCACTCGTCCCTCAAGTCCAAAGCCTCCTAACTCACTCACTCGTCCAAAGCCTCCTAACTCACTCACTCGTCCCTCAAGTCCAAAGCCTCCTAACTCACTCACTCATCCCTCAAGTCCAAAGCCTCCTAACTCACTCACTCGTCCAAAGCCTCCTAACTCACTCACTCGTCCCTCAAGTCCAAAGCCTCCTAACTCACTCACTCGTCCCTCAAGTCCAAAGCCTCCTAACTCACTCACTCGTCCCTCAAGTCCAAAGCCTCCTAACTCGCTCACTCGTCCCTCAAGTCCAAAGCCTGCTAACTCGCTCACTCGTCCCTCAAGTCCAAAGCCTCCTAACTCACTCACTCGTCCAAAGCCTCCTAACTCACTCACTCGTCCCTCAAGTCCAAAGCCTCCTAACTCACTCACTCGTCCCTCAAGTCCAAAGCCTCCTAACTCACTCACTCGTCCCTCAAGTCCAAAGCCTCCTAACTCACTCACTCGTCCAAAGCCTCCTAACTCACTCACTCGTCCCTCAAGTCCAAAGCCTCCTAACTCACTCACTCATCCCTCAAGTCCAAAGCCTCCTAACTCACTCACTCGTCCCTCAAGTCCAAAGCCTCCTAACTCACTCACTCGTCCCTCAAGTCCAAAGCCTCCTAACTCACTCACTCGTCGCTCAAGTCCAAAGCCTCCTAACTCACTTACTCGTCCAAAGCCTCCTAACTCACTCACTCGTCCCTCAAGTCCAAAGCCTCCTAACTCACTCACTCGTCCCTCAAGTCCAAAGCCTCCTAACTCACTCACTCGTCCAAAGCCTCCTAACTCACTCACTCGTCCCTCAAGTCCAAAGCCTCCTAACTCACTCACTCGTCCCTCAAGTCCAAAGCCTCCTAACACACTCACTCGTCCAAAGCCTCCTAACTCACTCACTCGTCCCTCAAGTCCAAAGCCTCCGAACTCACTCACTCGTCCCTCAAGTCCAAAGCCTCCTAACTCACTCACTCGTCCAAAGCCTCCTAACTCACTCACTCGTCCCTCAAGTCCAAAGCCTCCTAACTCACTCACTCGTCCCTCAAGTCCAAAGCCTCCTAACTCACTCACACGTCCAAAGCCTCCTAACTCACTCACTCGTCCCTCAAGTCCAAAGCCTCCTAACTCACTCACTCGTCCAAAGCCTCCTAACTCACTCACTCGTCCCTCAAGTCCATAGCCTCCTAACTCACTCACTCGTCCCTCAAGTCCAAAGCCTCCTAACTCACTCACTCGTCCAAAACCTCCTAACTCACTCACTCGTCCCTCAAGTCCAAAGCCTCCTAACTCACTCACTCGTCCAAAGCCTCCTAACTCACTCACTCGTCCCTCAAGTCCAAAGCCTCCTAACTCACTCACTCGTCCCTCAAGTCCAAAGCCTCCTAACTCACTCACTCGTCCCTCAAGTCCAAAGCCTCCTAACTCACTCACTCGTCCCTCAAGTCCAAAGCCTCCTAACTCACTCACTCGTCCCTCAAGTCCAAAGCCTCCTAACTCACTCACTCGTCCCTCAAGTCCAAAGCCTCCTAACTCACTCACTCGTCCCTCAAGTCCAAAGCCTCCTAACTCACTCACTCGTCCCTCAAGTCCAAAGCCTCCTAACTCACTCACTCGTCCAAAGCCTCCTAACTCACTCACTCGTCCCTCAAGTCCAAAGCCTCCTAACTCACTCACTCGTCCCTCAAGTCCAAAGCCTCCTAACTCACTCACTCGTCCAAAGCCTCCTAACTCACTCACTCGTCCCTCAAGTCCAAAGCCTCCTAACTCACTCACTCGTCCCTCAAGTCCAAAGCCTCCTAACTCACTCACTCGTCCCTCAAGTCCAAAGCCTCCTAACTAACTCACTCGTCCCTCAAGTCCAAAGCCTCCTAACTCACTCACTCGTCCCTCAAGTTCAAAGCCTCCTAACTCACTCACTCGTCCCTCAAGTCCAAAGCCTCCTAACTCACTCACTCGTCCAAAGCCTCCTAACTCACTCACTCGTCCCTCAAGTCCAAAGCCTCCTAACTCACTCACTCGTCCGTCAAGTCCAAAGCCTCCTAACTCACTCACTCGTCCCTCAAGTCCAAAGCCTCCTAACTCACTCACTCGTTCAAAACCTCCTAACTCACTCACTCGTCCCTCAAGTCCAAAGCCTCCTAACTCACTCACTCGTCCAAAGCCTCCTAACTCACTCACTCGTCCCTCAAGTCCAAAGCCTCCTAACTCACTCACTCGTCCCTCAAGTCCAAAGCCTCCTAACTCACTCACTCATCCCTCAAGTCCAAAGCCTCCTAACTCACTCACTCGTCCAAAGCCTCCTAACTCACTCACTCGTCCCTCAAGTCCAAAGCCTCCTAACTCACTCACTCGTCCAAAGCCTCCTAACTCACTCACTCGTCCCTCAAGTCCAAAGCCTCCTAACTCACTCACTCGTCCAAAACCTCCTAACTCACTCACTCGTCCCTCAAGTCCAAAGCCTCCTAACTCACTCACTTGTCCCTCAAGTCCAAAGCCTCCTAACTCACTCACTCGTTCAAAACCTCCTAACTCACTCACTCGTCCCTCAAGTCCAAAGCCTCCTAACTCACTCACTCGTCCAAAGCCTCCTAACTCACTCACTCGTCCCTCAAGTCCAAAGCCTCCTAACTCACTCACTCGTCCCTCAAGTCCAAAGCCTCCTAACTCACTCACTCGTCCCTCAAGTCCAAAGCCTCCTAACTCACTCACTCGTCCCTCAAGTCCAAAGCCTCCTAACTCACTCACTCGTCCAAAGCCTCCTAACTCACTCACTCGTCCAAAGCCTCCTAACTCACTCACTCGTCCCTCAAGTCCAAAGCCTCCTAACTCACTCACTCGTCCCTCAAGTCCAAAGCCTCCTAACTCACTCACTCGTCCCTCAAGTCCAAAGCCTCCTAACTCACTCACTCGTCCCTCAAGTCCAAAGCCTCCTAACTCACTCACTCGTCCCTCAAGTCCAAAGCCTCCTAACTCACTCACTCGTCCCTCAATTCCAAAGCCTCCTAACTCACTCACTCGTCCCTCAAGTCCAAAGCCTCCTAACTCACTCACTCGTCCAAAGCCTCCTAACTCACTCACTCGTCCCTCAAGTCCAAAGCCTCCTAACTCACTCACTCGTCCCTCAAGTCCAAAGCCTCCTAACTCACTCACTCGTCCCTCAAGTCCAAAGCCTCCTAACTCACTCACTCGTCCCTCAAGTCCAAAGCCTCCTAACTCACTCACTCGTCCCTCAAGTCCAAAGCCTCCTAACTCACTCACTCGTCCCTCAAGTCCAAAGCCTCCTAACTCACTCACTCGTCCCTCAAGTCCAAAGCCTCCTAACTCACTCACTCGTCCCTCAAGTCCAAAGCCTCCTAACTCACTCACTCGTCCCTCAAGTCCAAAGCCTCCTAACTCACTCACTCGTCCCTCAAGTCCAAAGCCTCCTAACTCACTCACTCGTCCCTCAAGTCCAAAGCCTCCTAACTCGCTCACTCGTCCCTCAAGTCCAAAGCCTCCTAACTCGCTCACTCGTCCCTCAAGTCCAAAGCCTCCTAACTCGCTCACTCGTCCAAAGCCTCCTAACTCACTCACTCGTCCCTCAAGTCCAAAGCCTCCTAACTCACTCACTCGTCCCTCAAGTCCAAAGCCTCCTAACTCACTCACTCGTCCCTCAAGTCCAAAGCCTACTAACTCACTCACTCGTCCAAAGCCTCCTAACTCACGCACTCGTCCCTCAAGTCCAAAGCCTCCTAACTCACTCACTCATCCCTCAAGTCCAAAGCCTCCTAACTCACTCACTCGTCCCTCAAGTCCAAAGCCTCCTAACTCACTCACTCGTCCCTCAAGTCCAAAGCCTCCTAACTCACTCACTCGTCCCTCAAGTCCAAAGCCTCCTAACTCACTCACTCGTCCCTCAAGTCCAAAGCCTCCTAACTCACTCACTCGTCGCTCAATTCCAAAGCCTCCTAACTCACTTACTCGTCCAAAGCCTCCTAACTCACTCACTCGTCCCTCAAGTCCAAAGCCTCCTAACTCACTCACTCATCCCTCAAGTCCAAAGCCTCCTAACTCACTCACTCGTCCAAAGCCTCCTAACTCACTCACTCGTCCCTCAAGTCCAAAGCCTCCTAACTCACTCACTCGTCCCTCAAGTCCAAAGCCTCCTAACTCACTCACTCGTCCAAAGCCTCCTAACTCACTCACTCGTCCCTCAAGTCCAAAGCCTCCGAACTCACTCACTCGTCCCTCAAGTCCAAAGCCTCCTAACTCACTCACTCGTCCAAAGCCTCCTAACTCACTCACTCGTCCCTCAAGTCCAAAGCCTCCTAACTCACTCACTCGTCCAAAGCCTCCTAACTCACTCACTCGTCCCTCAAGTCCAAAGCCTCCTAACTCACTCACTCGTCCAAAGCCTCCTAACTCACTCAGTCGTCCCTCAAGTCCATAGCCTCCTAACTCACTCACTCGTCCCTCAAGTCCAAAGCCTCCTAACTCACTCACTCGTCCAAAACCTCCTAACTCACTCACTCGTCCCTCAAGTCCAAAGCCTCCTAACTCACTCACTCGTCCAAAGCCTCCTAACTCACTCACTCGTCCCTCAAGTCCAAAGCCTCCTAACTCACTCACTCGTCCCTCAAGTCCAAAGCCTCCTAACTCACTCACTCGTCCCTCAAGTCCAAAGCCTCCTAACTCACTCACTCGTCCCTCAAGTCCAAAGCCTCCTAACTCACTCACTCGTCCCTCAAGTCCAAAGCCTCCTAACTCACTCACTAGTCCAAAGCCTCCTAACTCACTCACTCGTCCCTCAAGTCCAAAGCCTCCTAACTCACTCACTCGTCCAAAGCCTCCTAACTCACTCACTCGTCCCTCAAGTCCAAAGCCTCCTAACTCACTCACTCGTCCCTCAAGTCCAAAGCCTCCTAACTCACTCACTCGTCCCTCAAGTCCAAAGCCTCCTAACTCACTCACTCGTCCCTCAAGTCCAAAGCCTCCTAACTCACTCACTCGTCCCTCAAGTCCAAAGCCTCCTAACTCACTCACTCGTCCCTCAAGTCCAAAGCCTCCTAACTCACTCACTCGTTCAAAGCCTCCTAACTCACTCACTCGTCCCTCAAGTCCAAAGCCTCCTAACTCACTCACTCGTCCAAAGCCTCCTAACGCACTCACCCGTCCCTCAAGTCCAAAGCCTCCTAACTCACTCACTCGTCCAAAGCCTCCTAACTCACTCACTCGTCCCTCAAGTCCAAAGCCTCCTAACTCACTCACTCGTCCAAAGCCTCCTAACTCACTCACTCGTCCCTCAAGTCCAAAGCCTCCTAACTCACTAACTCGTCCAAAGCCTCCTAACTCACTCACTCGTCCCTCAAGTCCAAAGCCTCCTAACTCACTCACTCGTCCCTCAAGTCCAAAGCCTCCTAACTCACTTACTCATCCAAAGCCTCCTAACTCACTCACTCGTCCCTCAAGTCCAAAGCCTCCTAACTCACTCACTCGTCCCTCAAGTCCAAAGCCTCCTAACTCACTCACTCATCCCTCAAGTCCAAAGCCTCCTAACTCACTCACTCGTCCAAAGCCTCCTAACTCACTCACTCGTCCCTCAAGTCCAAAGCCTCCTAACTCACTCACTCGTCCAAAGCCTCCTAACTCACTCACTCGTCCCTCAAGTCCAAAGCCTCCTAACTCACTCACTCGTCCAAAACCTCCTAACTCACTCACTCGTCCCTCAAGTCCAAAGCCTCCTAACTCACTCACTCGTCCCTCAAGTCCAAAGCCTCCTAACTCACTCACTCGTTCAAAACCTCCTAACTCACTCACTCGTCCCTCAAGTCCAAAGCCTCCTAACTCACTCACTCGTCCAAAGCCTCCTAACTCACTCACTCGTCCCTCAAGTCCAAAGCCTCCTAACTCACTCACTCGTCCCTCAAGTCCAAAGCCTCCTAACTCACTCACTCGTCCCTCAATTCCAAAGCCTCCTAACTCACTCACTCGTCCCTCAAGTCCAAAGCCTCCTAACTCACTCACTCGTCCAAAGCCTCCTAACTCACTCACTCGTCCAAAGCCTCCTAACTCACTCACTCGTCCCTCAAGTCCAAAGCCTCCTAACTCACTCACTCGTCCCTCAAGTCCAAAGCCTCCTAACTCACTTACTCATCCAAAGCCTCCTAACTCACTCACTCATCCAAAGCCTCCTAACTCACTCACTCGTCCCTCAAGTCCAAAGCCTCCTAACTCACTCACTCGTCCCTCAAGTCCAAAGCCTCCTAACTCACTCACTCGTCCCTCAAGTCCAAAGCCTCCTAACTCACTCACTCGTCCCTCAAGTCCAAAGCCTCCTAACTCACTCACTCGTCCCTCAAGTCCAAAGCCTCCTAACTCACTCACTCGTCCCTCAAGTCCAAAGCCTCCTAACTCACTCACTCGTCCAAAGCCTCCTAACTCACTCACTCGTCCCTCAAGTCCAAAGCCTCCTAACTCACTCACTCGTCCAAAGCCTCCTAACTCACTCACTCGTCCCTCAAGTCCAAAGCCTCCTAACTCACTCACTCGTCCCTCAAGTCCAAAGCCTCCTAACTCACTCACTCGTCCCTCAAGTGCAAAGCCTCCTAACTCACTCACTCGTCCCTCAAGTCCAAAGCCTCCTAACTCACTCACTCGTCCCTCAAGTCCAAAGCCTCCTAACTCACTCACTCGTCCCTCAAGTCCAAAGCCTCCTAACTCACTCACTCGTCCCTCAAGTCCAAAGCCTCCTAACTCACTCACTCGTCCCTCAAGTCCAAAGCCTCCTAACTCACTCACTCGTCCCTCAAGTCCAAAGCCTCCTAACTCACTCACTCGTCCCTCAAGTCCAAAGCCTCCTAACTCACTCACTTGTCCCTCAAGTCCAAAGCCTCCTAACTCACTCACTCGTCCCTCAAGTCCAAAGCCTCCTAACTCACTCACTCGTCCCTCAAGTCCAAAGCCTCCTAACTCACTCACTCGTCCCTCAAGTCCAAAGCCTCCTAACTCACTCACTCGTCCCTCAAGTCCAAAGCCTCCTAACTCACTCACTCGTTCCTCAAGTCCAAAGCCTCCTAACTCACTCACTCATCCAAAGCCTCCTAACTCACTCACTCGTCCCTCAAGTCCAAAGCCTCCTAACTCACTCACTCGTCCCTCAAGTCCAAAGCCTCCTAACTCACTCACTCGTCCCTCAAGTCCAAAGCCTCCTAACTCACTCACTCGTCCAAAGCCTCCTAACTCACTCACTCGTCCCTCAAGTCCAAAGCCTCCTAACTCACTCACTCGTCCCTCAAGTCCAAAGCCTCCTAACTCACTCACTCGTCCCTCAAGTCCAAAGCCTCCTAACTCACTCACTCGTCCAAAGCCTCCTAACTCACTCACTCGTCCCTCAAGTCCAAAGCCTCCTAACTCACTCACTCGTCCCTCAAGTCCAAAGCCTCCTAACTCACTCACTCGTCCAAAGCCTCCTAACTCACTCACTCGTCCCTCAAGTCCAAAGCCTCCTAACTCACTCACTCGTCCCTCAAGTCCAAAGCCTCCTAACTCACTCACTCGTTCAAAACCTCCTAACTCACTCACTCGTCCCTCAAGTCCAAAGCCTCCTAACTCACTCACTCGTCCAAAGCCTCCTAACTCACTCACTCGTCCCTCAAGTCCAAAGCCTCCTAACTCACTCACTCGTCCCTCAAGTCCAAAGCCTCCTAACTCACTCACTCGTCCCTCAAGTCCAAAGCCTCCTAACTCACTCACTCGTCCTAAGCCTCCTAACTCACTCACTCGTCCAAAGCCTCCTAACTCACTCACTCGTCCCTCAAGTCCAAAGCCTCCTAACTCACTCACTCGTCCCTCAAGTCCAAAGACTCCTAACTCACTCACTCGTCCCTCAAGTCCAAAGCCTCCTAACTCACTCACTCGTCCCTCAAGTCCAAAGCCTCCTAACTCACTCACTCACTCGTCCCTCAAGTCCAAAGCCTCCTAACTCACTCACTTGTCCCTCAAGTCCAAAGCCTCCTAACTCACTCACTCGTCCCTCAAGTCCAAAGCCTCCTAACACACTCACTCGTCCCTCAAGTCCAAAGCCTCCTAACTCACTCACTCGTCCCTCAAGTCCAAAGCCTCCTAACTCACTCACTCGTCCCTCAAGTCCAAAGCCTCCTAACTCACTCACTCGTCCCTCAAGTCCAAAGCCTCCTAACTCACTCACTCGTCCCTCAAGTCCAAAGCCTCCTAACTCACTTACTCATCCAAAGCCTCCTAACTCACTCACTCGTCCCTCAAGTCCAAAGCCTCCTAACTCACTCACTCGTCCCTCAAGTCCAAAGCCTCCTAACTCACTCACTCATCCCTCAAGTCCAAAGCCTCCTAACTCACTCACTCGTCCAAAGCCTCCTAACTCACTCACTCGTCCCTCAAGTCCAAAGCCTCCTAACTCACTCACTCGTCCAAAGCCTCCTAACTCACTCACTCGTCCCTCAAGTCCAAAGCCTCCTAACTCACTCACTCGTCCAAAACCTCCTAACTCACTCACTCGTCCCTCAAGTCCAAAGCCTCCTAACTCACTCACTCGTCCCTCAAGTCCAAAGCCTCCTAACTCACTCACTCGTTCAAAACCTCCTAACTCACTCACTCGTCCCTCAAGTCCAAAGCCTCCTAACTCACTCACTCGTCCAAAGCCTCCTAACTCACTCACTCGTCCCTCAAGTCCAAAGCCTCCTAACTCACTCACTCGTCCCTCAAGTCCAAAGCCTCCTAACTCACTCACTCGTCCCTCAAGTCCAAAGCCTCCTAACTCACTCACTCGTCCCTCAAGTCCAAAGCCTCCTAACTCACTCACTCGTCCAAAGCCTCCTAACTCACTCACTCGTCCAAAGCCTCCTAACTCACTCACTCGTCCCTCAAGTCCAAAGCCTCCTAACTCACTCACTCGTCCCTCAAGTCCAAAGCCTCCTAACTCACTCACTCGTCCCTCAAGTCCAAAGCCTCCTAACTCACTCACTCGTCCCTCAAGTCCAAAGCCTCCTAACTCACTCAGTCGTCCCTCAAGTCCAAAGCCTCCTAACTCACTCACTCGTCCCTCAAGTCCAAAGCCTCCTAACTCACTTACTCGTCCCTCAAGTCCAAAGCCTCCTAACTCACTCACTCGTCCAAATCCTCCTAACTCACTCACTCGTCCCTCAAGTCCAAAGCCTCCTACCTAACTCACTCACTCGTCCCTCAAGTCCAAAGCCTCCTAACTCACTCACTCGTCCCTCAAGTCCAAAGCCTCCTAACTCACTCACTCGTCCCTCAAGTCCAAAGCCTCCTTACTCACTCACTCGTCCCTCAAGTCCAAAGCCTCCTAACTCACTCACTCGTCCTCAAGTCCAAAGCCTCCTAACTCACTCACTCGTCCCTCAAGTCCAAAGCCTCTAACTCACTCACTCGTCCCTCAAGTCCAAAGCCTCCTAACTCACTCACTCGTCCCTCAAGTCCAAAGCCTCCTAACTCACTCACTCGTCCCTCAAGTCAAAGCCTCCTAACTCACTCACTCGTCCCTCAAGTCCAAAGCCTCCTAACTCACTCACTCGTCCCTCAAGTCCAAAGCCTCCTAACTCACTCACTCGTCCAAAGCCTCCTAACTCACTCACTCGTCCCTCAAGTCCAAAGCCTCCTAACTCACTCACTCGTCCAAAGCCTCCTAACTCACTCACTCGTCCCTCAAGTCCAAAGCCTCCTAACTCACTCACTCGTCCCTCAAGTCCAAAGCCTCCTAACTCACTCACTCGTCCCTCAAGTCCAAAGCCTCCTAACTCACTCACTCGTCCCTCAAGTCAAAGCCTCCTAACTCACTCACTCGTTCAAAGCCTCCTAACTCACTCACTCGTCCCTCAAGTCCAAAGCCTCCTAACTCACTCACTCGTCCAAAGCCTCCTAACGCACTCACCCGTCCCTCAAGTCCAAAGCCTCCTAACTCACTCACTCGTCCAAAGCCTCCTAACTCACTCACTCGTCCCTCAAGTCCAAAGCCTCCTAACTCACTCACTCGTCCAAAGCCTCCTAACTCACTCACTCGTCCCTCAAGTCCAAAGCCTCCTAACTCACTAACTCGTCCAAAGCCTCCTAACTCACTCACTCGTCCCTCAAGTCCAAAGCCTCCTAACTCACTCACTCGTCCCTCAAGTCCAAAGCCTCCTAACTCACTTACTCATCCAAAGCCTCCTAACTCACTCACTCGTCCCTCAAGTCCAAAGCCTCCTAACTCACTCACTCGTCCCTCAAGTCCAAAGCCTCCTAACTCACTCACTCATCCCTCAAGTCCAAAGCCTCCTAACTCACTCACTCGTCCAAAGCCTCCTAACTCACTCACTCGTCCCTCAAGTCCAAAGCCTCCTAACTCACTCACTCGTCCAAAGCCTCCTAACTCACTCACTCGTCCCTCAAGTCCAAAGCCTCCTAACTCACTCACTCGTCCAAAACCTCCTAACTCACTCACTCGTCCCTCAAGTCCAAAGCCTCCTAACTCACTCACTCGTCCCTCAAGTCCAAAGCCTCCTAACTCACTCACTCGTTCAAAACCTCCTAACTCACTCACTCGTCCCTCAAGTCCAAAGCCTCCTAACTCACTCACTCGTCCAAAGCCTCCTAACTCACTCACTCGTCCCTCAAGTCCAAAGCCTCCTAACTCACTCACTCGTCCCTCAAGTCCAAAGCCTCCTAACTCACTCACTCGTCCCTCAAGTCCAAAGCCTCCTAACTCACTCACTCGTCCCTCAAGTCCAAAGCCTCCTAACTCACTCACTCGTCCAAAGCCTCCTAACTCACTCACTCGTCCAAAGCCTCCTAACTCACTCACTCGTCCCTCAAGTCCAAAGCCTCCTAACTCACTCACTCGTCCCTCAAGTCCAAAGCCTCCTAACTCACTCACTCGTCCCTCAAGTCCAAAGCCTCCTAACTCACTCACTCGTCCCTCAAGTCCAAAGCCTCCTAACTCACTCACTCGTCCCTCAAGTCCAAAGCCTCCTAACTCACTCACTCGTCCCTCAAGTCCAAAGCCTCCTAACTCACTCACTCGTCCCTCAATTCCAAAGCCTCCTAACTCACTTACTCGTCCCTCAAGTCCAAAGCCTCCTAACTCACTCACTCGTCCAAAGCCTCCTAACTCACTCACTCGTCCCTCAAGTCCAAAGCCTCCTCCCTCACTCACTCGTCCCTCAAGTCCAAAGCCTCCTAACTCACTCACTCGTCCCTCAAGTCCAAAGCCTCCTAACTCACTCACTCGTCCCTCAAGTCCAAAGCCTCCTAACTCACTCACTCGTCCCTCAAGTCCAAAGCCTCCTAACTCACTCACTCGTCCCTCAAGTCCAAAGCCTCCTAACTCACTCACTCGTCCCTCAAGTCCAAAGCCTCCTAACTCACTCACTCGTCCCTCAAGTCCAAAGCCTCCTAACTCACTCACTCGTCCCTCAAGTCCAAAGCCTCCTAACTCACTCACTCGTCCCTCAAGTCCAAAGCCTCCTAACTCACTCACTCGTCCCTCAAGTCCAAAGCCTCCTAACTCACTCACTCGTCCCTCAAGTCCAAAGCCTCCTAACTCACTCACTCGTCCCTCAAGTCCAAAGCCTCCTAACTCACTCACTCGTCCCTCAAGTCCAAAGCCTCCTAACTCACTCACTCGTCCCTCAAGTCCAAAGCCTCCTAACTCACTCACTCGTCCCTCAAGTCCAAAGCCTCCTAACTCACTCACTCGTCCCTCAAGTCCAAAGCCTCCTAACTCACTCACTCGTCCCTCAAGTCCAAAGCCTCCTAACTCACTCACTCGTCCCTCAAGTCCAAAGCCTCCTAACTCACTCACTCGTCCCTCAAGTCCAAAGCCTCCTAACTCACTCACTCGTCCCTCAAGTCCAAAGCCTCCTAACTCACTCACTCGTCCCTCAAGTCCAAAGCCTCCTAACTCACTCACTCGTCTCTCAAGTCCAAAGCCTCCTAACTCACTCACTCGTCCCTCAAGTCCAAAGCCTCCTAACTCACTCACTCGTCCCTCAAGTCCAAAGCCTCCTAACTCACTCACTCGTCCAAAGCCTCCTAACTCACTCACTCGTCCCTCAAGTCCAAAGCCTCCTAACTCACTCACTCGTCCCTCAAGTCCAAAGCCTCCTAACTCACTCACTCGTCCAAAGCCTCCTAACTCACTCACTCGTCCCTCAAGTCCAAAGCCTCCTAACTCACTCACTCGTCCCTCAAGTCCAAAGCCTCCTAACTCACTCACTCGTCCCTCAAGTCCAAAGCCTCCTAACTCACTCACTCGTCCAAAGCCTCCTAACTCACTCACTCGTCCCTCAAGTCCAAAGCCTCCTAACTCACTCACTCGTCCCTCAAGTCCAAAGCCTCCTAACTCACTCACTCGTCCAAAGCCTCCTAACTCACTCACTCGTCCCTCAAGTCCAAAGCCTCCTAACTCACTCACTCGTCCCTCAAGTCCAAAGCCTCCTAACTCACTCACTCGTTCAAAACCTCCTAACTCACTCACTCGTCCCTCAAGTCCAAAGCCTCCTAACTCACTCACTCGTCCAAAGCCTCCTAACTCACTCACTCGTCCCTCAAGTCCAAAGCCTCCTAACTCACTCACTCGTCCCTCAAGTCCAAAGCCTCCTAACTCACTCACTCGTCCCTCAAGTCCAAAGACTCCTAACTCACTCACTCGTCCAAAGCCTCCTAACTCACTCACTCGTCCCTCAAGTCCAAAGCCTCCTAACTCACTCACTCGTCCCTCAAGTCCAAAGCCTCCTAACTCACTCACTCGTCCCTCAAGTCCAAAGCCTCCTAACTCACTCACTCGTCCCTCAAGTCCAAAGCCTCCTAACTCACTCACTCGTCCCTCAAGTCCAAAGCCTCCTAACTCACTCACTCGTCCCTCAAGTCCAAAGCCTCCTAACTCACTCACTCGTCCCTCAAGTCCAAAGCCTCCTAACACACTCACTCGTCCCTCAAGTCCAAAGCCTCCTAACTCACTCACTCGTCCCTCAAGTCCAAAGTCTCCTAACTCACTCACTCGTCCCTCAAGTCCAAAGCCTCCTAACTCACTCACTCGTCCCTCAAGTCCAAAGCCTCCTAACTCACTCACTCGTCCCTCAAGTCCAAAGCCTCCTAACTCACTCACTCGTCCCTCAAGTCCAAAGCCTCCTAACTCACTCACTCGTCCCTCAAGTCCAAAGCCTCCTAACTCACTCACTCGTCCCTCAAGTCCAAAGCCTCCTAACTCACTCACTCGTCCCTCAAGTCCAAAGCCTCCTAACTCACTCACTCGTCCCTCAAGTCCAAAGCCTCCTAACTCACTCACTCGTCCAAAGCCTCCTAACTCACTCACTCGTCCCTCAGGTCCAAAGCCTCCTAACTCACTCACTCGTCCCTCAAGTCCAAAGCCTCCTAACTCACTCACTCGTCCAAAGCCTCCTAACTCACTCACTCGTCCCTCAAGTCCAAAGCCTCCTAACTCACTCACTCGTCCCTCAAGTCCAAAGCCTCCTAACTCACTCACTCGTCCAAAGCCTCCTAACTCACTCACTCGTCCCTCAAGTCCAAAGCCTCCTAACTCACTCACTCGTCCAAAGCCTCCTAACTCACTCACTCGTCCCTCAAGTCCAAAGCCTCCTAACTCACTCACTCGTCCAAAGCCTCCTAACTCACTCACTCGTCCCTCAAGTCCAAAGCCTCCTAACTCACTCACTCGTCCCTCAAGTCCAAAGCCTCCTAACTCACTCACTTGTCCCTCAAGTCCAAAGCCTCCTAACTCACTCACTCGTCCCTCAAGTCCAAAGCCTCCTAACTCACTCACTCGTCCAAAACCTCCTAACTCACTCACTCGTCCCTCAAGTCCAAAGCCTCCTAACTCACTCACTCGTCCAAAGCCTCCTAACTCACTCACACGTCCCTCAAGTCCAAAGCCTCCTAACTCACTCACTCGTCCCTCAAGTCCAAAGCCTCCTAACTCACTCACTCGTCCCTCAAGTCCAAAGCCTCCTAAATCACTCACTCGTCCCTCAAGTCCAAAGCCTCCTAACTCACTCACTCGTCCAAAGCCTCCTAACTCACTCACTCGTCCCTCAAGTCCAAAGCCTCCTAACTCACTCACTCGTCCCTCAAGTCCAAAGCCTCCTAACTCACTCACTCGTCCCTCAAGTCCAAAGCCTCCTAACTCACTCACTCGTCCCTCAAGTCCAAAGCCTCCTAACTCACTCACTCGTCCCTCAAGTCCAAAGCCTCCTAACTCACTCACTCGTCCCTCAAGTCCAAAGCCTCCTAACTCACTCACTCGTCCCTCAAGTCCAAAGCCTCCTAACTCACTTACTCGTCCAAAGCCTCCTAACTCACTCACTCGTCCCTCAAGCCCAAAGCCTCCTAACTCACTCACTCGTCCCTCAAGTCCAAAGCCTCCTAACTCACTCACTCGTCCCTCAAGTCCAAAGCCTCCTAACTCACTCACTCGTCCCTCAAGTCCAAAGCCTCCTAACTCACTCACTCGTCCCTCAAGTCCAAAGCCTCCTAACTCACTCACTCGTCCCTCAAGTCCAAAGCCTCCTAACTCACTTACTCGTCCAAAGCCTCCTAACTCACTCACTCGTCCCTCAAGTCCAAAGCCTCCTAACTCACTCACTCGTCCCTCAAGTCCAAAGCCTCCTAACTCACTCACTCGTCCAAAGCCTCCTAACTCACTCACTCGTCCCTCAAGTCCAAAGCCTCCTAACTCACTCACTCGTCCAAAGCCTCCTAACTCACTCAGTCGTCCAAAGCCTCCTAACTCACTCACTCGTCCCTCAAGTCCAAAGCCTCCTAACTCACTCACTCGTCCCTCAAGTCCAAAGCCTCCTAACTCACTCACTCGTCCAAAGCCTCCTAACTCACTCACTCGTCCCTCAAGTCCAAAGCCTCCTAACTCACTCACTCGTCCAAAGCCTCCTAACTCACTCACTCGTCCCTCAAGTCCAAAGCCTCCTAACTCACTCACTCGTCCAAAGCCTCCTAACTCACTCACTCGTCCCTCAAGTCCAAAGCCTCCTAACTCACTCACTCGTCCAAAGCCTCCTAACTCACTCACTCGTCCCTCAAGTCCAAAGCCTCCTAACTCACTCACTCGTCCAAAGCCTCCTAACTCACTCACTCGTCCCTCAAGTCCAAAGCCTCCTAACTCACTCACTCGTCCAAAGCCTCCTAACTCACTCACTCGTCCCTCAAGTCCAAAGCCTCCTAACTCACTCACTCGTTCCTCAAGTCCAAAGCCTCCTAACTCACTCACTCGTCCCTCAAGTCCAAAGCCTCCTAACTCACTCGCTCGTCCCTCAAGTCCAAAGCCTCCTAACTCACTCACTCATCCCTCAAGTTCAAAGCCTCCTAACTCACTCACTCGTCCAAAGCCTCCTAACTAACTCACTCCTCCAAAGCCTCCTAACTCACTCACTCGTCCCTCAAGTCCAAAGCCTCCTAACGCACTCACTCGTCCCTCAAGTCCAAAGCCTCCTAACTCACTCACTCGTCCCTCAAGTCCAAAGCCTCCTAACTCACTCACTCGTCCAAAGCCTCCTAACTCACTCACTCGTCCAAAGCCTCCTAACTCACTCACTCGTCCCTCAAGTCCAAAGCCTCCTAACTCACTCACTCGTCCCTCAAGTCCAAAGCCTCCTAACTC
Source organism: Coccyzus lansbergi (assembly GCA_033558105.1). Lineage (NCBI taxonomy): Eukaryota > Metazoa > Chordata > Aves > Cuculiformes > Coccyzidae > Coccyzus > Coccyzus lansbergi. The sequence continues at coordinate 39,970 of JAUMJK010001813.1, forward strand.
ACTCACTCGTCCCTCAAGTCCAAAGCCTCCTAACTCACTCTCTCGTCCTTCAAGTCCAAAGCCTCCTAACTCACTCACTCGTCCCTCAAGTCCAAAGCCTCCTAACTCACTCACTCGTCCCTCAAGTCCAAAGCCTCCTAACTCACTCACTCGTCCCTCAAGTCCAAAGCCTCCTAACTCACTCACTCGTCCAAAGCCTCCTAACTCACTCACTCGTCCCTCAAGTCCAAAGCCTCCTAACTCACTCACTCGTCCCTCAAGTCCAAAGCCTCCTAACTCACTCACTCGTCCAAAGCCTCCTAACTCACTCACTCGTCCCTCAAGTCCAAAGCCTCCTAACTCACTCACTCGTCCAAAGCCTCCTAACTCACTCACTCGTCCCTCAAGTCCAAAGCCTCCTAACTCACTCACTCGTCCCTCAAGTCCAAAGCCTCCTAACTCACTCACTCGTCCAAAGCCTCCTAACTCACTCACTCGTCCCTCAAGTCCAAAGCCTCCTAACTCACTCACTCGTCCAAAGCCTCCTAACTCACTCACTCGTCCCTCAAGTCCAAAGCCTCCTAACTCACTCACTCGTCCCTCAAGTCCAAAGCCTCCTAACTCACTCACTCGTCCAAAACCTCCTAACTCACTCACTCGTCCCTCAAGTCCAAAGCCTCCTAACTAACTCACTCGTCCAAAGCCTCCTAACTCACTCACTCGTCCCTCAAGTCCAAAGCCTCCTAACTCACTCACTCGTCCCTCAAGTCCAAAGCCTCCTAACTCACTCACTCGTCCCTCAAGTCCAAAGCCTCCTAACTCACTCACTCGTCCTAAGCCTCCTAACTCACTCACTCGTCCAAAGCCTCCTAACTCACTCACTCGTCCCTCAAGTCCAAAGCCTCCTAACTCACTCACTCGTCCCTCAAGTCCAAAGCCTCCTAACTCACTCACTCGTCCCTCAAGTCCAAAGCCTCCTAACTCACTCACTCGTCCCTCAAGTCCAAAGCCTCCTAACTCACTCACTCGTCCCTCAAGTCCAAAGCCTCCTAACTCACTCACTCGTCGAAAACCTCCTAACTCACTCACTCGTCCCTCAAGTCCAAAGCCTCCTAACTCACTCACTCGTCCAAAGCCTCCTAACTCACTCACACGTCCCTCAAGTCCAAAGCCTCCTAACTCACTCACTCGTCCCTCAAGTCCAAAGCCTCCTAACTCACTCACTCGTCCCTCAAGTCCAAAGCCTCCTAACTCACTCACTCGTCCCTCAAGTCCAAAGCCTCCTAACTCACTCACTCGTCCCTCAAGTCCAAAGCCTCCTAACTCATTCACTCGTCCCTCAAGTCCAAAGCCTCCTAACTCACTCACTCGTCCCTCAAGTCCAAAGCCTCCTAACTCACTCCTCGTCCCTCAAGTCCAAAGCCTCCTAACTCACTCACTCGTCCCTCAAGTCCAAAGCCTCCTAACTCACTCACTCGTCCCTCAAGTCCAAAGCCTCCTAACTCACTCACTCGTCCCTCAAGTCCAAAGCCTCCTAACTCACTCCCTCGTCCCTCAAGTCCAAAGCCTCCTAACTCACTCACTGGTCCAAAGCCTCCTAACTCACTCACTCGTCCCTCAAGTCCAAAGCCTCCTAACTCACTCACTCGTCCCTCAAGTCCAAAGCCTCCTAACTCACTCACTCGTCCAAAACCTCCTAACTCACTCACTCGTCCCTCAAGTCCAAAGCCTCCTAACTCACTCACTCGTCCCTCAAGTCCAAAGCCTCCTAACTCACTCACTCGTCCAAAGCCTCCTAACTCACTCACTCGTCCCTCAAGTCCAAAGCCTCCTAACTCACTCACTCGTCCAAAGCCTCCTAACTCACTCACTCGTCCCTCAAGTCCAAAGCCTCCTAACTCACTCACTCGTCCCTCAAGTCCAAAGCCTCCTAACTCACTCACTCGTTCAAAACCTCCTAACTCACTCACTCGTCCCTCAAGTCCAAAGCCTCCTAACTAACTCACTCGTCCAAAGCCTCCTAACTCACTCACTCGTCCCTCAAGTCCAAAGCCTCCTAACTCACTCACTCGTCCCTCAAGTCGAAAGCTTCCTAACTCACTCACTCGTCCCTCAAGTCCAAAGCCTCCTAACTCACTCACTCGTCCTAAGCCTCCTAACTCACTCACTCGTCCAAAGCCTCCTAACTCACTCACTCGTCCCTCAAGTCCAAAGCCTCCTAACTCACTCACTCGTCCCTCAAGTCCAAAGCCTCCTAACTCACTCACTCGTCCCTCAAGTCCAAAGCCTCCTAACTCACTCACTCGTCCCTCAAGTCCAAAGCCTCCTAACTCACTCACTCGTCCCTCAAGTCCAAAGCCTCCTAACTCACTCACTGGTCCCTCAAGTCCAAAGCCTCCTAACTCACTCACTCGTCCCTCAAGTCCAAAGCCTCCTAACACACTCACTCGTCCCTCAAGTCCAAAGCCTCCTAACTCACTCACTCGTCCCTCAAGTCCAAAGTCTCCTAACTCACTCACTCGTCCCTCAAGTCCAAAGCCTCCTAACTCACTCACTCGTCCCTCAAGTCCAAAGCCTCCTAACTCACTCACTCGTCCCTCAAGTCCAAAGCCTCCTAACTCACTCACTCGTCCCTCAAGTCCAAAGCCTCCTAACTCACTCACTCGTCCCTCAAGTCCAAAGCCTCCTAACTCACTCACTCGTCCCTCAAGTCCAAAGCCTCCTAACTCACTCACTCGTCCAAAGCCTCCTAACTCACTCACTCGTCCCTCAAGTCCAAAGCCTCCTAACTCACTCACTCGTCCAAAGCCTCCTAACTCACTCACTCGTCCCTCAAGTCCAAAGCCTCCTAACTCACTCACTCGTCCCTCAAGTCCAAAGCCTCCTAACTCACTCACTCGTCCAAAGCCTCCTAACTCACTCACTCGTCCCTCAAGTCCAAAGCCTCCTAACTCACTCACTCGTCCCTCAAGTCCAAAGCCTCCTAACTCACTCACTCGTCCAAAGCCTCCTAACTGACTCACTCGTCCCTCAAGTCCAAAGCCTCCTAACTCACTCACTCGTCCCTCAAGTCCAAAGCCTCCTAACTCACTCACTCGTCCAAAGCCTCCTAACTCACTCACTCGTCCCTCAAGTCCAAAGCCTCCTAACTCACTCACTCGTCCCTCAAGTCCAAAGCCTCCTAACTCACTCACTCGTCCCTCAAGTCCAAAGCCTCCTAACTCACTCACTCGTCCCTCAAGTCCAAAGCCTCCTAACTCACTCACTCGTCCAAAACCTCCTAACTCACTCACTCGTCCCTCAAGTCCAAAGCCTCCTAACTCACTCACTCGTCCAAAGCCTCCTAACTCACTCACACGTCCCTCAAGTCCAAAGCCTCCTAACTCACTCACTCGTCCCTCAAGTCCAAAGCCTCCTAACTCACTCACTCGTCCCTCAAGTCCAAAGCCTCCTAACTCACTCACTCGTCCCTCAAGTCCAAAGCCTCCTAAATCACTCACTCGTCCAAAGCCTCCTAACTCACTCACTCGTCCCTCAAGTCCAAAGCCTCCTAACTCACTCACTCGTCCCTCAAGTCCAAAGCCTCCTAACTCACTCACTCGTCCCTCAAGTCCAAAGCCTCCTAACTCACTCACTCGTCCCTCAAGTCCAAAGCCTCCTAACTCACTCACTCGTCCCTCAAGTCCAAAGCCTCCTAACTCACTCACTCGTCCCTCAAGTCCAAAGCCTCCTAACTCACTCACTCGTCCCTCAAGTCCAAAGCCTCCTAACTCACTTACTCGTCCAAAGCCTCCTAACTCACTCACTCGTCCCTCAAGTCCAAAGCCTCCTAACTCACTCACTCGTCCCTCAAGTCCAAAGCCTCCTAACTCACTCACTCGTCCAAAGCCTCCTAACTCACTCACTCGTCCCTCAAGTCCAAAGCCTCCTAACTCACTCACTCGTCCCTCAAGTCCAAAGCCTCCTAACTCACTCACTCGTCCAAAGCCTCCTAACTCACTCACTCGTCCCTCAAGTCCAAAGCCTCCTAACTCACTCACTCGTCCAAAGCCTCCTAACTCACTCACTCGTCCAAAGCCTCCTAACTCACTCACTCGTCCCTCAAGTCCAAAGCCTCCTAACTCACTCACTCGTCCAAAGCCTCCTAACTCACTCAGTCGTCCAAAGCCTCCTAACTCACTCACTCGTCCCTCAAGTCCAAAGCCTCCTAACTCACTCACTCGTCCCTCAAGTCCAAAGCCTCCTAACTCACTCACTCGTCCAAAGCCTCCTAACTCACTCACTCGTCCCTCAAGTCCAAAGCCTCCTAACTCACTCACTCGTCCAAAGCCTCCTAACTCACTCACTCGTCCCTCAAGTCCAAAGCCTCCTAACTCACTCACTCGTCCAAAGCCTCCTAACTCACTCACTCGTCCCTCAATTCCAAAGCCTCCTAACTCACTCACTCATCCAAAGCCTCCTAACTCACTCACTCGTCCCTCAAGTCCAAAGCCTCCTAACTCACTCACTCGTCCAAAGCCTCCTAACTCACTCACTCGTCCCTCAAGTCCAAAGCCTCCTAACTCACTCACTCGTCCAAAGCCTCCTAACTCACTCACTCGTCCCTCAAGTCCAAAGCCTCCTAACTCACTCACTCGTTCGTCAAGTCCAAAGCCTCCTAACTCACTCACTCGTCCCTCAAGTCCAAAGCCTCCTAACTCACTCGCTCGTCCCTCAAGTCCAAAGCCTCCTAACTCACTCACTCATCCCTCAAGTCCAAAGCCTCCTAACTCACTCACTCGTCCAAAGCCTCCTAACTAACTCACTCCTCCAAAGCCTCCTAACTCACTCACTCGTCCCTCAAGTCCAAAGCCTCCTAACGCACTCAGTCGTCCCTCAAGTCCAAAGCCTCCTAACTCACTCACTCGTCCCTCAAGTCCAAAGCCTCCTAACTCACTCACTCGTCCAAAGCCTCCTAACTCACTCACTCGTCCAAAGCCTCCTAACTCACTCACTCGTCCCTCAAGTCCAAAGCCTCCTAACTCACTCACTCGTCCCTCAAGTCCAAAGCCTCCTAACTCACTCACTCGTCCCTCAAGTCCAAAGCCTCCTAACTCACTCACTCGTCCTTCAAGTCCAAAGCCTCCTAACTCACTCACTCGTCCCTCAAGTCCAAAGCCTCCTAACTCACTCACTCGTCCCTCAAGTCCAAAGCCTCCTAACTCACTCACTCGTCCCTCAAGTCCAAAGCCTCCTAACTCACTCACTCGTCCAAAGCCTCCTAACTCACTCACTCGTCCCTCAAGTCCAAAGCCTCCTAACTCACTCACTCGTCCCTCAAGTCCAAAGCCTCCTAACTCACTCACTCGTCCAAAGCCTCCTAACTCACTCACTCGTCCCTCAAGTCCAAAGCCTCCTAACTCACTCACTCGTCCAAAGCCTCCTAACTCACTCACTCGTCCCTCAAGTCCAAAGCCTCCTAACTCACTCACTCGTCCCTCAAGTCCAAAGCCTCCTAACTCACTCACTCGTCCAAAGCCTCCTAACTCACTCACTCGTCCCTCAAGTCCAAAGCCTCCTAAGTCACTCACTCGTCCAAAGCCTCCTAACTCACTCACTCGTCCCTCAAGTCCAAAGCCTCCTAACTCACTCACTCGTCCCTCAAGTCCAAAGCCTCCTAACTCACTCACTCGTCCAAAGCCTCCTAAGTCACTCACTCGTCCAAAGCCTCCTAACTCACTCACTCGTCCCTCAAGTCCAAAGCCTCCTAACTCACTCACTCGTCCCTCAAGTCCAAAGCCTCCTAACTCACTCACTCGTCCCTCAAGTCCAAAGCCTCCTAACTCACTCACTCGTCCCTCAAGTCCAAAGCCTCCTAACTCACTCACTCGTCCCTCAAGTCCAAAGCCTCCTAACTCACTCACTCGTCCAAATCCTCCTAACTCACTCACTCGTCCCTCAAGTCCAAAGCCTCCTAACTCACTCACTCGTCCCTCAAGTCCAAAGCCTCCTAACTCACTCACTCGTCCCTCAAGTCCAAAGCCTCCTAACTCACTTACTCGTCCAAAGCCTCCTAACTCACTCACTCGTCCCTCAAGTCCAAAGCCTCCTAACTCACTCACTCGTCCCTCAAGTCCAAAGCCTCCTAACTCACTCACTCGTCCAAAGCCTGACTCACTCACTCGTCCCTCAAGTCCAAAGTCTCCTAACTCACTCACTCGTCCCTCAAGTCCAAAGCCTCCTAACTCACTCACTCGTCCAAAGCCTCCTAACTCACTCACTCGTCCCTCAAGTCCAAAGCCTCCTAACTCACTCACTTGTCCAAAGCCTCCTAACTCACTCACTCGTCCCTCAAGTCCAAAGCCTCCTAACTCACTCACTCGTCCCTCAAGTCCAAAGCCTCCTAACTCACTCACTCGTCCAAAGCCTCCTAACTCACTCACTCGTCCCTCAAGTCCAAAGTCTCCTAACTCACTCACTCGTCCCTCAAGTCAAAAGCCTCCTAACTCACTCACTCGTCCCTCAAGTCCAAAGCCTCCTAACTCACTCACTCGTCCAAAGCCTCCTAACTCACTCACTCGTCCCTCAAGTCCAAAGCCTCCTAACTCACTCACTCGTCCAAAGCCTCCTAACTCACTCACTCGTCCCTCAAGTCCAAAGCCTCCTAACTCACTCACTCGTCCCTCAAGTCCAAAGCCTCCTAACTCACTCACTCGTCCCTCAAGTCCAAAGCCTCCTAACTCACTCACTCGTCCAAAGCCTCCTAAGTCACTCACTCGTCCAAAGCCTCCTAACTCACTCACTCGTCCCTCAAGTCCAAAGCCTCCTAACTCACTCACTCGTCCCTCAAGTCCAAAGCCTCCTAACTCACTCACTCGTCCCTCAAGTCCAAAGCCTCCTAACTCACTCACTCGTCCAAAGCCTCCTAACTCACTCACTCGTCCCTCAAGTCCAAAGCCTCCTAACTCACTCACTCGTCCCTCAAGTCCAAAGCCTCCTAACTCACTCACTCGTCCCTCAAGTCCAAAGCCTCCTAACTCACTCACTCGTCCCTCAAGTCCAAAGCCTCCTAACTCACTCACTCGTCCCTCAAGTCCAAAGCCTCCTAACTCACTCACTCGTCCCTCAAGTCCAAAGCCTCCTAACTCACTCACTCGTCCCTCAAGTCCAAAGCCTCCTAACTCACTCACTCGTCCCTCAAGTCCAAAGCCTCCTAACTCACTCACTCGTCCCTCAAGTCCAAAGCCTCCTAACTCACTCACTCGTCCCTCAAGTCCAAAGCCTCCTAACTCACTCACTCGTCCCTCAAGTCCAAAGCCTCCTAACTCACTCACTCGTCCCTCAAGTCCAAAGCCTCCTAACTCACTCACTCGTCCCTCAAGTCCAAAGCCTCCTAACTCACTCACTCGTCCCTCAAGTCCAAAGCCTCCTAACTCACTCACTCGTCCCTCAAGTCCAAAGCCTCCTAACTCACTCACTCGTCCCTCAAGTCCAAAGCCTCCTAACTCACTCACTCGTCCCTCAAGTCCAAAGCCTCCTAACTCACTCACTCGTCCCTCAAGTCCAAAGCCTCCTAACTCACTCACTCGTCCCTCAAGTCCAAAGCCTCCTAACTCACTCACTCGTCCCTCAAGTCCAAAGCCTCCTAACTCACTCACTCGTCCAAAGCCTCCTAACTCACTCACTCGTCCCTCAAGTCCAAAGCCTCCTAACTCACTCACTCGTCCCTCAAGTCCAAAGCCTCCTAACTCACTCACTCGTCCAAAGCCTCCTAACTCACTCACTCGTCCCTCAAGTCCAAAGCCTCCTAACTCACTCACTCGTCCCTCAAGTCCAAAGCCTCCTAACTCACTCACTCGTCCAAAGCCTCCTAACTCACACACTCGTCCCTCAAGTCCAAAGCCTCCTAACTCACTCACTCGTCCCTCAAGTCCAAAGCCTCCTAACTCACTCACTCGTCCCTCAAGTCCAAAGCCTCCTAACTCACTCACTCGTGCCTCAAGTCCAAAGCCTCCTTACTCACTCACTCGTCCAAAGCCTCCTAACTCACTCACTCGTCCCTCAAGTCCAAAGCCTCCTAACTCACTCACTCGTCCAAAGCCTCCTAACTCACTCAGTCGTCCAAAGCCTCCTAACTCACTCACTGGTCCAAAGCCTCCTAACTCACTCACTCGTCCCTCAAGTCCAAAGCCTCCTAACTCACTCACTCGTCCCTCAAGTCCAAAGCCTCCTAACTCACTCACTCGTCCCTCAAGTCCAAAGCCTCCTAACTCACTCACTCGTCCAAAGCCTCCTAACTCACTCACTCGTCCCTCAAGTCCAAAGCCTCCTAACTCACTCACTCGTCCAAAGCCTCCTAACTCACTCACTCGTCCCTCAAGTCCAAAGCCTCCTAACTCACTCACTCGTCCAAAACCTCCTAACTCACTCACTCGTCCCTCAAGTCCAAAGCCTCCTAACTCACTCACTCGTCCAAAGCCTCCTAACTCACTCACTCGTCCCTCAAGTCCAAAGCCTCCTAACTCACTCACTCGTCCAAAGCCTCCTAACTCACTCACTCGTCCCTCAAGTCCAAAGCCTCCTAACTCACTCACTCGTCCCTCAAGTCCAAAGCCTCCTAACTCACTCACTCGTCCCTCAAGTCCAAAGCCTCCTAACTCACTCACTCGTCCCTCAAGTCCAAAGCCTCCTAACTCACTCACTCGTCCCTCAAGTTCAAAGCCTCCTAACTCACTCGTCCCTCAAGTCCAAAGCCTCCTAACTCACTCACTCGTCCCTCAAGTCCAAAGCCTCCTAACTCACTCACTCGTCCCTCAAGTCCAAAGCCTCCTAACTCACTCACTCGTCCCTCAAGTCCAAAGCCTCCTAACTCACTTACTCGTCCAAAGCCTCCTAACTCACTCACTCGTCCCTCAAGTCCAAAGCCTCCTAACTCACTCACTCGTCCCTCAAGTCCAAAGCCTCCTAACTCACTCACTCGTCCAAAGCCTCCTAACTCACTCACTCGTCCCTCAAGTCCAAAGCCTCCTAACTCACTCACTCGTCCCTCAAGTCCAAAGCCTCCTAACTCACTCACTCGTCCAAAGCCTCCTAACTCACTCACTCGTCCCTCAAGTCCAAAGCC
>JAUMJK010001814.1:0-79329 GCA_033558105.1 Coccyzus lansbergi
CCCAATAGCTACCAGTCCCATCTAAGCCTCCTCCAGGCGCACACACACACCCCCCCAATAGCTACCAGTCCCATCTAAGCCTCCTCCAGGCAAGCACACACGCCCCCCCCCCCCCCCCCCCAATAGCTTCCAGTCCCATCTAAGCCTCCTCCAGGCACACACCCCACACCCCAATAGCTACCAGTCCCATCTAAGCCTCCTCCAGGCACACACCCCATACGCCAATAGCTACCAGTCCCATCTAAGCCACCTCCAGGCACACACACACACACCCCCCCCAAGAGCTACCAGTCCCATCTAAGCCTTCTCCAGGCACACACACACCCCCAATAGCTACCAGTCCCATCTAAGCCTCCTCCAGACAAGCACACACACACACACACACACACCCCCAATAGCTTCCAGTCCCATCTAAGCCTCCTCCAGGCACACACCCCACACCCCAATAGCTACCAGTCCCATCTAAGCCTCCTCCAGGCACACTCACCCCCCCAATAGCTACCAGTCCCATCTAAGCCACCTCCAGGCGCACACCCCCCACCCCCCCCCCCCAATAGCTACCAGTCCCATCTAAGCCTCCTCCAGGCATCTTTCTTGGTTGTTCCTACAGCTTTTAAACAGTCAGTCTGGCTTTTTGGTGTTTGCTTGCTTATAGAATCATAGAATCACCAGGTTGGAAGAAACACACAGCATCATCGAGTCCAACCATTCCCATCAAACACTAAACCATGTCCCTCAGCAACTTGTCCACCTGTACCTTAAACACCTCCAGGGAAGGTGACTCAACCACCTCCCTGGGCAGCCTCTACCAATGCCCAATGACCCTTTCTGTGAAAAACTTCCTCCTAATGTCCAGCCTAAACCTCCCCTGGCAGAGCTTGCTTGCTTCTTTCTTACTTTTTCCTTTTTTAAACCAATCCACAAAATGCCACAGGTTAAACTCGTGAGCAAAGAAGCTCCGGGTTTATAATCATCTTATTTAAAGGAAAATTCAGCCATTAGAATTGATGAATTATAATTAATGGCCGTTAACTCAGTGCAAAACAGACACAAGTGTCGTTATTGTGCAATTTGAAAGCTGGCATACACGTTCTTGTTTCCAGCCTGGAAAGTCGAGATTCTCCATTAAATTGCCCTCATACCAGCACATTAAAAACTCCGCTCACAAGGCCAGTGCACAATCAGGCAAGATCTAAGAGGTACAATTTACTGTATCTTGCCAGTTTGTTATTCCTATTGCTGTGAAACAGTTTGTCAGGCTCAGTTTTTTAAGCTGACTTGTGAAATGGGACATGGTTTAGTGTTTGATGGGAATGGTTGGACTCAATGATCCGATGGGTCTCTTCCAACCTGGTTGTTCTATGATTCTATGAATGCTGCAGCTTAAACTTGTAAGCAAATGAGCTCTAGGTTTAACATCTTATTCAAAAGAAAATTCTCCCAAAACCTCACATGCGTCACTGAATTTGACCTTCAATTTTGGTGTTTCTAGCCATTCCATGCAACAAGCTGAAGGTGTTTTCCCATCTTGTTCCCGGTTGATATGGAAAATGCCAGAAAATAAATTTCCCGAGACCTGTTTTGGAGGTTTAGAAAGGCAGCATCAAGCCTGTGTAATCATAGAATCATAGAACAACCAGGTTGGAAGGGACCCATCGGATCTTCTAGTCCAACCATTCCTATCAAAGGAATGTGCAGGAGTGATCTCCATCGATCATGTGCAGCGAGACAAAAGCTGGTTACAGAATGTATTTCCCACTTACACCCACACGAATAAATTTTCTCAGAAGTCCTGTGCACATTCTATTCCTTTCCAAGGACTAATTTTAACTTTATTATGAACTTCACAACAGTCAAAACTCTGGGTAACTCGGAGCTGGCTCCAGCTCTTTGCTCTACTTTGCCTTTGACATACTAAAGGACTGCAAATAGAGGTGATCACAGAAGACACTTCTGTTCAGCACAGATCATCCTGAATACAAGACGTTGTCATCTCCAAAGAACAGCATTTGGAAAAACACAGCGTGAAAGAAAACACATGACCAGAGGGACATTCTGTCTAACTTTCAAAGAAATACAACTACCTAGATGAAATTCTATTTTGGCTTAAATAAAAAATATTCCACTTTTTATAATATATAACATTTTAATAATATTTTTTTTATAATTCACCTTCCCTGGAGGTGTTTAAGGCACGGGTCGATGAGGTGCTGAGGGACATGGTTTAGTGTTTGATAGGAATGGTTGGACTTGATCATCCGATGGGTCTCATCCAACCTGGTTGTTCTATGATTCTATGAATAGTAACCACTTCTTGTATCACTGTGCTTAGGAGATTAAGGAGGTGCTTTGTTTTCCTTGCAGACTCCAGCTCCCTTTTGTCACTGGGCAGTGAAGCATCGTGTAGTTCAAAGGAACAATAATTATAAGCACAATTAAGAAAGGCAGCCTGAATTGTCTTGAAACCTTGCAACCTCTTACTCCTGCCCCATCTCTTGCACCGATTCGGCCAACTGGAGCAACAAACTAACCCAGAAAAAAAAATGCAATGTTTTTCTACTGAATGAACAAATAGAACCAGCTCAGCTGAGGGCCAGGGCTGGTACCTCACAGGCAGGAACTGGGCTCACTGGCATGTAGCTGCTAGGCCAACTCCCATCTTGGACTCATGCTCAGGGCCTTTCTGTTGCTAGAGGAAGGGTCCCAATATGCTAGGTGCTTCTCAAAGCCTGGAGAGCTTCGCTAGGACATCCCCTGCATCCTCACCACAACTCAGACTCACTACTTCACATCTGAGATGCTAACGATCAGTGAGATCCCACCCAGTTCGTGAGGATCTTCAAGGTATTTCCCTTCATCTAAGGGCATGTATGATATTACCATGTTAGGTACCTACCTGCACATTCGTTTTTCAAGTACCAGACTTGATAACACTTAAGGTTTACTTGCGGTTTAAAGGTTAGAAGGAAGTGGAATTGTTGTGTTTCACTTTACCAGTCCATACCAGACTGGGTATTGCACATTTCTCTTCTTAGGAAGGTCTTTTTAAAATTGAAAGCCAAGCTAAGAAGCCATTGCAGGAGGCTTATCTTGCTCTGCTCTTCTTCACGTGACACATCAGGAGGGCCTTTGCCCCTGCCAGTCAGCAACAGCTTCATTCGGAGTCTCCTGAGCCACTGCTATCCCTCGGGCTCTTAGGTAATTCCCAAACTGGAGCCAGACACACCCAGACTTAATCAACCAGGCAGAAAGCCACCCCCAGCAGCAATTTTAGCCGGACTAAACAAGCAACCTTTACTCTGATGCTAAAGCCACCTTTATGCAGGGTTTAGCATGCCTCTCTTATCTCAGGAGCGCACACCAAGTGTTGACAAGGCGCCTTGACTTTCTAAGCAGCAGTCATTTACTAGGCTTAGGAACACATACATACAAAAAAAAAAAAATCCCGACAGCTTTGTGAAGAATATTTCAACTGGGGGTTAAATAAGTCTGTCTGGAACAGGAGAGATGTTTCAGCAGGCAGGGTGTTTTTCTCCTGGAAACAGAAGGATGGGGGTAAGGAAGGATTAGCATTGAGCTAATGGGTGCCAACCCCAATCTGTTTTCATTTCTGGCACCAAGACAATCACTGCTACCCAAGACTTCCCTGGATCCTTGTCAATTCCAGTTCATTTGGGGACTGTTTTTACCCCCTTTCAACTACACAGCATCTAATATCTGTCCAACAGCTTCCTGACAAATTATCACCGTGACATCTCTTCCCTGGTTTATCCATACGACCTGCTGGTTTTCTCACTTCAAAATGGAATTTAAAAAAATGGCATCACGAGTTCAATCAGTGGCCATTTGCCATCAACAACAGGGGTGTTTGCAAGCGTGGGAAACCCCCAAAGGGCAGCTCATAGAATCATAGAGCAACCAGGTTGGAAGAGACCCATTGGATCTTCTAGTCCAATCATTCCTATCAAACACTAAACCAGGTCCCTCAAGACCTCATCCACTCGTGCCTTAAACACCTCCAGGGAAGGGGAATCAACCACCTCCCTGGGCAGCCTATTCCAATGCCCAATGACCCTTTCCGTGAAAAACTTCCTCCTAACCTCCAGCCTAAATCTCCCCTGGCGCAGCTTGAGGCCATTCCCTCTTGTCCTGACCCCTGTCACTTGGGAGGAGAGCCCAGCTCCCTCCTCTCTACAACCTCCCTTCAGGTAGTTGTAGAGAGTAATGAGGTCTCCTCTCAGCCTCCTCTTCTCCAGCTCAGCCCGTTTAGACCCAATCCAGCTCACAGATGCGAGAAGCCAACTGTACGAAGAGAGACCTTACACTGACATTGCAAAACACAGCAGTCCACTGTCTGCCTGCCACCTTCTACTTCTGCTGAACTTCTGCTGAGATTTGAGGTTTTTCTATAAGATAAACCTCCTAGATAAGGTGCCACATGAGGCTTCTCAGGAAGAACCACAGCTTGGTGGTAGTCCTAGACAGCTGAGTCACTTTGCTGTGGCTGGGAGAGAAGGGAGCCTTCCTGGCCTAAATCTGATTTTTATTCCCATTTTCTGGAATGCCTATTCTCTGCCTAGAGACGGTGGGTAAGATGAGCCCAACCTTCCTGAGGCTTGAAAGCTGCAGCTGAGTGAGCGACTCTCCTGCAGCAAAACACATGACTCACTTTCCAGTAGCTGGAGCCCAGGAGTGCTGCCTCCCTCTACCAACCAGTTGGACCAGGCTGACACTGAAGCCCAGATGGCTTCATAAAGCCTGATGCTTGAATTTGTCATGCCTGCGGCACATAAATTCCTTCTACCGTCACCTCGCCCTTCTCAAGTCCAATTCTCTGCTTTGCATAAGCAGCACACGTGAGGCATCTGTTTGGCAATCTCGGGAGGTCAGACGGAGCTTCCTGCAGGCTCTGGTTTTGCAGCCTGCGACAGCCAGCTCCACTGAAGAAGCGTTCTTATTGTAGAAAAAAAAAATTGTAAATAATTAAATAGAGGCCTTTTCTGCAGCAGCCTGGCTTTTGGACCATTTTGCATTTCCATTCAGACTGCAGCAAGCTGTCAGAGAGGAAGCAAAGCCAGCCACAAATTACAGCCTGGCAGCTTCAGGCATATTTGAAGTTTGCTCCAGCCCAAGCAGGAGCAGCCTCCCTGTGAATCACAAAAAGTTTGGCTTTCAGGTCCCAGCTGGACTAGGGACAGTCTCCCCATCACATCCCCACCTTCCTTGCCACTAACAGGCTGCAGGGAAATCATTCCCACTCTGAAGTGTTTCTCGAAGCAGGAGGCATCAGAGCATCTTCCCAACAGGAAGGTGATGCTGCAGGGATTGCATCCATAGAATCATAGAATCACCAGGTTGGAAGAGACCCACCGGATCATCGAGTCCAACCATTCCCATCAATCACTAACCCATGTCCCTCAGCACCTCGTCCACCCGTTCCTTAAACCCTCCAGGGAAGGGGAATTGACCCCCTCCCTGGGCAGCCTCTGACAGTGCCCAATGACCCTTTCTGGGAAAAACTTTTTCCTAACGTCCAGCTTGACCGTCCCCTGGAGGAGCCTGAGGCCATTCCCTCTCATCCTGTCCCCTGTCCCTTGGCAGAAGAGCCCAGCTCCCTCCTCTCAGGGAGTTGCAGAGAGCAATGAGGTCTCCCTTCAGCCTCCTCTTCTCCACAAGAAACACCCCCAGCTCTCTCAGACATTCCTCTTCTTCTCCAGCCCCTTCACCAGCTTCATTGCTCTTCTCTGGACTTACTCCAGAGCTTCAACATCCTTCTTGTGGTGAGGGGTCCCACAACTGAACACAGGATTCAAGGAGTGGTCTCACCAAGAACAAAGATGCTATTTGATGACACCAAGAGGGGACAGGGCAGGTGGGACAGCAGGGTGTCCCATCCCCTCCCGGTGCTCATCAACCTCCCTGCTGGGCTGCTGCAGGTCTCTAACACAGCAAAACCTCCCTCGCCCACAGGAACAGATACTTTTTACAGTGTTAATGGCCTGAATCAGCCCAAGGTGCAGAGGGCACCATGCAATGAGCCAGCCAGCTATGAGAGTGAGATGGCATCAACCCTATACTTCTTCAGCCTCTCACAACATTGGGCAGTGGCAGAGGTTGCCCAGGGAGGGGGGGGTTGAGTCACCTTCCCTGGAGGTGTTTAAGGTGCGGGTGGATGAGATGCTGAGGGACATGGGTTAGAGATTGATGGGGGCAGTTGGAAACGATGACCCGGTGGGTCTCTTCCGGCCTGGTTGTTCCGTGATTCTGTGATCAGCACAACAGCCACACACTTTGCCCAGCTCAGCAACTGATGTGGCTTTGGGAATGAGCCATTTTTTCCCCCCGAGGTTTGGGGTTTTTGCCTGGATCCACTTTGCTCTCTGAATGCTTTTTGGCAGCAGGGGGTGAAAGCAGTTGAGGACCATCCCCTTTTGGCCACCACACAGCAGAAGAGCTCTCAATTAACACTGGCGTGATGGCAGACCATGCTCCTTCCCACAATCAGCTCAGCCACATCTTAATTACCAAAGGGGGTCACACCAAGTGCACTGGATTTTCCAAGAAAAGCATAACATAAAGCCTCCAGTCACTGCAGCTAATTCTCATTTCAGTATTTCCTTTGTCAGCTGTCACAAGTTTTAAATTTCATTACAAATTGCATTTTTTTTTTAGCATCTTGGCTACTACTTACTGGGATTAGACCTGTGTTGCAAGGCTGGCCACATCCTAGGGCAATGGTTACTTCAGACCAGGTAAATCAACAAAAAAAGAGTCAGCAGCCATAAATGCTTTGCCTTTATGAACAAGGATTTCTGACCAGCACAGGAGCACCAGGAGAGTAGATGATTCCTCCTAAACGAAGGAGAATCAACAGTGCTTTAAAGGATATGCACAAACATGCAGAGTCCCATTCCTGTTCTCATTGTGTCATCTTTTCAGGGTTGTAAACAGTAAGAAAGCAGCGAGACAAACCTCTGCAACAAACTTGGAAGGAGAAACAGCTTTATTTCTGTAAATGGTAAAGATGATCAAGTCATATGTTTTCCAGTAAGTCCTACTTCCCTCAAAAAAAAAAAAAACCAAAAAAACCCCTCCAAGCCATTACAAGAATGCATCTAGGTTACCTTGGAAGAAAATAAAGAAAAATGAATAATGGAGTTTCAAAGCAGACAGCTCAGGCTGCTTACTCAGATGTAAGGTAGAGGGGCAGACTCGATGCTTTTTAGGGTTTCTGCCATAAAAGACAGGAATGAACAAAGGTTTGCCCTTCCCTATCCCTGCCCATCGTTGCTCTCCCTCCATCAGTCACATTGTACTGTTGCATTAAGCTCACCACAGTTTTCTAGAGCAGCCAGGTCTTTGCAGACTCATCTATTCCACAGAAGAGGCCCTTTCCAGAAAGCGTTTTTAATGTATTGCCTCTATCAAACAAAGAAATCAAAACATAAGAAACCCCACAACCTTTTAGAAACCATCCCAGCTCACTTTTAAGAGCTGGCCCCTCTTGAAAGGGGGCATTACAAAACCAAGCAGATTTTTAGTTTGAGTCTTCAAAGCCTGGATGGGGGAAACCCCATACCCAGCCAGGAAATCACAGAATCATAGAATCACCAGGTTGTAAGAGACCCACCAGATCAAGTCCAACCATTCCCACCCATCTCTAAACCATGCCTCTCAGTACCTCATCCACCTGTGCCTTAAACACCTCTAGGGAAGGCAAGTCAACCACCTCCCTGGACAGTCTGTTCTATTGCCTAATGACTCTTTCAGTGAAGAATTTTTTCTTTATGTCAAGCCTGAACCACCCCTGGTAGAGCTTGAGGCCATTCCCTCTTGTCCTGTCCCCTGTCACTTGGGAGAAGAGCCCAGCTCCCTCCTCTCCACAATCTCCTTTCAGGTAGTTGTAGAGAGCAATGAGGTCTACCCTCAGCCTTCTCTTCTCTAGGCTAAACAACCCCAGCTCTCTCAGTCACCCCTCGTCATGGGCCACAATTTCAAAGACCACTGCTTTGTTAGGTGCTCAAAGGAGGCACTCACAGTGTTTTGCTGCCAAGCAGGGCATGTATTTTCCAAAGGCAGTATCAAACAGCATGGACAGGCCTTGCCATTAACTCACATGGGAACAACAAGTGCACAGGTAGGGATCTCATGTATAGGGTCTCACTTTCACTGTAACTTCTGGTGTAGAGCAGAGAAAGTCTGCCCTTGGGCAGAGTAAGTGTTACCACCACATGGCTATGTCCTCAGGGAGCAAGTGAGCATTATTCTGGTGTCACAGAGCATAGAATCATAGAACAACCAGGTTGGAAGGGACCCACCGGATCATCTAGTCCAACCATTCCTATCAAACACTAAACCAAGTCCCTCAAGACCTCATCCACCTGTGCCTTAAACACCTCCAGGGAAGGTGAATCAACCACCTCCCTAGGCAGCCTGTTCCAATGCCCAATGACCCTCTGTGTGAAAAACTTCCTCCTAATCTCCAGCCTAAATCTCCCCTGGTGGAGCTTGAGGCCATTCCCTCTTGTCCTGCAAATTCCAATATTCCTCTTTTCCATGTGTTCTCTCCAAGGTAAAAGACATGTTCCCCATCCTGATCCTCCACCTCCTTTCCCTGTCCATTGCCTTTGGCCTCATCTGAGTTCTCGACACAGGGCTCATAGTCCGAATGCCACTGCCTTGCTTTTAGCACTGCCAGTCAGAAATGGGCAATATTTGCCTGCCAAACCCCAAAACCTTTTACAAAATAGAGGTCTGAGTTCCTTTTACTTGCCTTCTGTTTTGCACATTGTCAAGTATTACACTTAGAAGCTCTATGGGCTTTTTCAGGACTGCAAACTATTTCAGTCCAGCCCTTTCACAGGAGATGGAAAATCTGCTTTGCCTCTTTTCGGCTCACACGGAAGTGATTAGATAATCATGGGACTCTGGGAGCCATGGCTTTAAGGAAAAGCACAAAGTATTACAGGCTTTGCAGAAAAAATAACAGTTGGCAGGGGACAAAAAGCTCTAAGGGCTCTTGCAAAGAGCCAGACTGAGAAGACACCAGTCCCCCAGGCTTTCTTCATGGAGTCTCCTCTGCTGCTGAATTACTTGCTTTCTCTTCACCAAGTTGCCAAAGCTTAAGGAAAGGTATTGAAGAGAACACATTAACTGGGGAAGAAGGTACAAAACAGAAGAGTTTGGACTGGGAGTAAAAGCCCAAGCAAGCTATCCTCAAAAATATGGATGACTGTATTGGGTGTTAGCTGGCTTATGAGGAATGGCTGAGAGAGCTGGGGTTGTTTAGCCTAGAGAAGAGGAGGCTGAGAGGAGACCTCATTGCTCTCTACAACTACCTGAAGGGAGCTTGGGGGGAGGAGGGAGCTGGGCTCTTCTTGCTAGTGACAGGGGATAGGACAAGAGGGAATGGCCTCAAGCTCCACCAGGGGACATTTAGGCTAGACATTAGGAGGAAGTTTTTCACACAGAGGGTCATTGGGCATTGGAATAGGCTGCCCAGGGAGGTGGTTGATTCATCTTCCCTGGAGGTGTTTAAGGCACAGGTAGATGAGGTGCTGAGGGACATGGTTTAGTGTTTGATAGGAATGGTTGGACTCGATGATCCAGTGAATCTCTTCCAACCTGGTTGTTCTATGATTCTATGAAAGAGATGGTAGGGAAAGGGGTGGAAAAAGATTGGGTTGTCTGTATAGTCCAAAAACTTAATAAGCAGTTCCAGAAGTCAGGCAGGGATCACTCAGGAACTCGCTTGCCTGCATCCCATGCTACTGCAAACTCTGCAATCCCTTTTCTAGGTCACGAACTCAAGAAACATCTGGCAGCACCTCTTCACATGTGATCTCATCTCAGCTGCCCCTGGTCAAGGATAATCAAGCCAGGCAGTGGATTTCAATGAAGTTTGCAACAGCAGCTAAACGCTGGCCAAAACTGGCGCGAGCTCGGATTAATGAAAGTCACAAGAACTCGGTGCAGGGGGAAGCAGTGAATCAGGCTACCGGGGCTTCCACCACAAGATCTTTCATCATCCTATGGTCACCAGTGGCAAACAATCTCCACCCAGTTGTGGGCATCTGAGTAGCTGCCCACAACTCTTTTTTACAAAAGGATAAAAATACAGTCAGAGACTCCCTCTCCCATTGTTCCAGCTGAGTCTGGTATTCAAATGGTTGGGAGCAAGTTGCCTGCTACATTGTTCATCCCTTGCTTGCTTCAAGCCTAACAGAGGGATTCTGTGTCAAACTTCCTGAGCCCCTTTTAGAGTTGCTTCACCTTTTGGTTTTCATAGAGCAAAAGCACGTTTCCCACGAGGAAAAAGAGCCAGCTGGATTGCAGCATGAGTAGGGCAGACCATTACACTTCATCACCTTTGGATTTCACAGGAGAATTCAGCAGCAGCCTCCCCTTCTGTGTCCTTCCTACCATTTATTAATAGAATCATAGAACAACCAGGTTGGAAGGGACCCATCGGATCTTCTAGTCCAGCCATTCCTATCAAACACTCAAGTCCCTCAAGACCTCATCCACCTGTGCCTTAAACACCTCCAGGGAAGGTGAATCAACCACCTCCCTGGGCAGCCTATTCCAATGCCCAATGACCCTTTCTGTGAAAAACTTTCTCCTAATCTGCAGCCTAAATCTCAAAAATTTGCTCAACAGCAGCTGGAAAACCACCTGAGCATCTCCTCAAAACAGCAAACGCAGGGCAATAGAGGCGTTTTATGGATTTAGCAAGCAGTGCTGTGACTAATAAAGTATTTCCAGGCTGCAGTCTGGTTTTCCATGGTGATCACAGTTTCTGTGATTATCACCTCGCATGCATCTTTGAGACTTGCTCTCAGAAAATGAACTGGTTCAATAAAAACTTATTATCACTCTCAATTTGTAAATCACAGACCTGAGGACAGCCAGCACCACATACCCACACTAGCTCAGCTACAGCCAGGAAATAACTAGATCAAAACTCACCATTCTGCTGAGCTTTGTTTGCCATGGTGAACGTCAGAGAAGAAACAAAACCCCTCTTATCCTTCTCCAGGGAAGGGCAGAAAGGCGTAGGAGTTAGCTTTCAACCCTGGGCACTGTGATCCCACCAGCTGCAGAACAAAAGCATGGCTGAGCCCATAGAAAAGAGAAAAATTGCAAGAAACATTCTACAAAGAATAGCGAATGTCATTCCTGGCTTAACACACTGGGTCAAACCCACCATTTATTGGGATGACAGAGAGAGATGCTGACCCAGTTCATTTCAGGAGCCTGGCACTAACCTGATTAAAAAGAAACCCCAATCTTTCCAATTCCTTTCATTAGGGCCACACTGCAGCTGCCCTTTAAAACTTCCCCAACAGCTGCTTCCCCTCAGGTCATAATGTTTTTGTTCAGCTGTGGCTGATCTCCCTCTCTACTCCTTTAGTTGGACAAGGTTCAGAGCCATCATGTTCTGTCCTCGCTAACAGATCTGCAAATGAGAGTTAATTAACCCTGTGAGATTTGGAAACTGTTTTTCCATAAAAATGAGGATTATCAGGTTTGAACTGCTCCTATTTCACAGCGGAGCTTAGAAAGCAGACAGGTTTTGCTCTTTATTTGGGTTTCCTGATGCTGCCTGGGGCAATCAGAAGTTATGTGGAATTTACAGTGATTTCTAGCTAAATTGTCTGGGTTTTCTTGTAATAATTTCCTAAGTTTCTCTGAAAATATAGTCTGATGACAGCCTCCCTACCACCAGGTCAAATTGTTCTCTTGCTGCACTCAAAGACCATCATGTAGTGGTGGTTCCTCCTACAAGTGTTCACACAAAGCAAATGGTCTCCAGGGTAGACCTGGCAGTTCTCTCCCTCCGACACCTATGGCTTTTACACAAGGGGAGTCCTACCCTGTGTCTCATTCCTCAATGTGCTCTTTAAACCTGACCCACCACATCCAGAGCTGCCAAGGGAGAGAAGCACATCTCATCCTTGCAGGCTGCCAGGATGCTGCAGTGCCATTTCCTAGAGGTGGCTCTTCCAGAGGTCTATCTATAGGGCATGGTTGACCCTCTAGACATAGAATCATAGAACAACCAGGTTGGAAGAGACCCATCGGATCATCAAGTCCAACCGTTCCTATCAAACACTAAACCATGTCCCTCAGGACCTCATCCACCCATCCCTTAAACACCTCCAGGGAAGGAGAATCAACCCAGGAATCAACCACCTCCCTGGGCAGCCCATTCCAATGCCCAATGACCCTCTGTCTGAAAAACTTCCTCCTAATCTCTAGCCTAAATCTCCCCTGGCAGAGCTTGAGGCCATTCCCTCTTGTCCTGTCCCCTGTCACTTGGGAGAAGAGGCCAGCTCCCTCCTCTCTACAACCTCCTTTCAGGTAGTTGTAGAGAGTAATGAGGTCTCCTCTCAGCCTCCTCTTCTCTAGGCTAAACACCCCCAGCTCTCTCAGCCATGCCTCATAGGGCCTGTTCTCCAGCCCCTTCACCAGCTTCGTTGCTCTACTCTGGACTTGCTCCAGAGCCTCAACATCCTTCTTGTGGTGAGAGGCCCACAACTGAATACAGGATTCAAGGAGCGGCCTCACCAGTGCTGAGTACAGAGGGAGAATAACCTCCCCGGACCTGCTGGTCACACCATTTCTGATACAAGCCAGTTAAGTCCCCTTCGTTCTGGACAGATACTGGTTCTCTGTTCTTTATTTCCTCTGGTGCTTTTATTTCAGCTTCTTTGCTGGAAAGGCCCTTCCCTGTTGTGAGCAAGGCTTCAAAGGTCCTGGTACCCTGATTGTGTGTTAAGTAGCAAGGATTTGGTTATCACCGAGACAAGCAGGGTTCCCAGGCAGAGGTGTTATCTTCCTTTCGTAAACAGACCGACAAGGCTACAGCATGACTACTACGGGATTGTCAGAATCCATCGTGGTCTGCCCTTCTGCAAACAGTGGCTGAGCACTGGGAAGAATTGAACCCCCTGAAAAACATAGCAGTCAAGTGAACTAGTAGCAGTCACTCACAAGAGTGAGCTCTGATCCTTCAGCCAGCAGCTGGGGAATCTCCAGCCTGAAAGGTGATTCGGAATAGGATGAATGTATGTATGTCTGGAGAGGGTTAAATCAGATTTCTGTGGGTTATATATTCAGAGCATAGAATCATAGAATCATAGAACAACCAGGTTGGAAGAGACCCATCGGATCTTCTAGTCCAACCATTCCTATCAAACAATAAACCATGTCCCTCAAGACCTCATCTACCTGTGCCTTAAACACCTCCAGGGAAGGGGAATCAACCACCTTCCTGGGCAGCCTATTCCAATGCCCAATGACCCTCTGTGTGAAAAACTTCCTCCTAATGTCTAGCCTAAATCTCCCCTGGCAGAGCTTGAGGCCATTTCCTCTTGTCCTGTCCCCTGGCACTTGGCAGAAGAGGCCAGCTCCCTCCTCTCTACAACCTCCTTTCAGGTAGTTGTAGAGAACAATGAGGTCTCCTCTCAGCCTCCTCTTCTCCAGGCTAAACACCCCCAGCTCTCTCAGTCGCTCCTCATAGGTCCTGTTCTCCAGCCCCTTCACCAGCTTCGTTGCTCTTCTCTGGACTCTCTCCAGAGCCTCAACATCCTTCTTGTGGTGAGTGGCCCACAACTGAACACAGTAAAAAAGCAAAAGCAAAAGCACATTCCTGAACTGATGCTGCAAGGGGCTGCCCAGCTGTCTCTTGCACACTGGCCATGTGCTCCTGCCACTTCCCTTTCTAGAGACAGACTGGCCCTAAGTAGAGCTGATCAGCTCCTGATCCAACAGGAAACTCACCCTGTGAAGGAAAGAAACAGAAGTATCCAGGCTTACGTTGCTGCAAGTGACACAAGGGAAGGAGGAGAAGACAAGTTCCAGAGAAGAGCAACGAAGCTGGTGAAGGGGCTGGAAAACAGGTCTTATGAGGAACGGCTGAGAGAGCTGGGGGTGTTTAGCCTGGAGGAGACTGAGGGGAGACCTGGGCTCTTCTCCCAAGTGCCAGGGGACAGGACAAGAGGGAATGGCCTCAAGCTCCGCCAGGGGAGATTTAGGCTAGAGATTAGGAGTAAGTTTTTCCCAGAAAGGGTCATTGGGCACTGGAACAGGCTGCTTAGGGAGGTGGTTGATTCACCTTCCCTGGAGGTGTTTAAGGCACAGGTAGACGAGGTGCTGAGAGACATGGTTTAGTGTTTGATAGGAATGGTTGGATCGATGATCTGGTGGGTCTCTTCCAACCTGGTGATTCTATGATTCTGTGATTGTAAGTGCTGGAGGCAGAAAGAGAGCACAGGACGGTCTCTCCCTCTGCCTAGGGTGGTTTTAAGCACATCCTGAAACTGCAGGGCAACCGAAGAGATGAGATACAAGTAGCATGTTATGGTAAGGAAATTAGCTGTATCAATAAAACTCACTAATGAGAACGCTCGGCTTAAGAACTCACTTTGAGCCTAACATTTCTTATTCATCAACGTTTGGGAATGTGCCGATAAAACCACACTGTCTCACAAACATCTTGACATCAAGGCTTTGGCTAAGACATTAAATCACTGCAGCCAGAATTTATTTTCATACTCACGAAACCATCTCATGATGTTCTCAGCGAGGAACGGAAGAGGACACACTGCAGCAGAGAGTATCCCTGGCAAGCACTTTGTGTGTGCCTGTGCCCATGTATTACACCCCCAATGGAAGTTCCAAGAGGAGCTAGCAGCTAACCCACCATATAGCAAAGCTAAATCGTCTACTTTCACAGCACAGGCTTCAGGGAAGGACAGAGAAAGCTTGGTGCAACCTTGCAAATCCCGTCGCAAGCACCTGCTCTGCTGTGGAAACTTCCCTAGCAAAACTCAGAGGTCAACATGGCTGAATAGCTCAGCACATACTGAGTGCTGAGCACCCAAAACCCTGAGTCATCCCTGGGGTTTTCTGTGCTCAGTGGTTCGCACTTCCTTCTTTCAGAAGGGAAAAAGTGGGACAAGTCATGGTTTTGCAAACATTTCTTCTCCCACTAAGTCTCAGAGGAGGCAACTGGTGACATTTAGCGTCTTCTCGCAGGGGTTTCTCTTCACACACAGGTTGGTCAGAAAGAAAAGCCCATTAGTCTCCCAGTCATGAATGTCAGGCAAGAAGAGCTTTATTTGGTTGATCCTTAATTGAGTTTCCTGTCTTCAATGGCAGAATTGGAAGACTGGGGAGCTCAGACAGAGAGTTTTCTGTGTTTGTAGAGAGTGAGGACACCCAGATTTTACCCAGCTAAGGATGTTGCTGACTTTACTAAGATGCTGACAGGTGCCTGATGGCATTTTTTTCACTGCAGCACAGCTCCAAGAGCCAACGGCACTGGTAGAAACTGACTTGCAGTCTGCATGTGATGCCCCCTCTCTTCTCACTTGCCTTTTTCCTCTCTGTCAAGAGACTTTAAAAACCAAACCAGAAAGCACAAGGCTTCCCACTTGCTTAGTAGAGCAGCAACCTGGCCTTGCTGGCTGTCCCCAAAATGGGGACATGAGAGGTATTTTCTGCCAGTGTCACTATTTTAAGGTTTGCCAGCCTCTCCTCTTGCCAGACATCCCCCCGACTTGGCTGCTCTCATCATGTAGAAGTGAATCTTTGTCTTGCAGGTATGGAAAGTGTTAGCGATGATTAAAAATAAACTAACTTCTTTATTTCACCCTCAGCAGTTTTAGAGAAGCAGAACTGAAAAAGGAACAGAAAATGCGGAGCAGGTTTGTTTGAAGATCCTGCAGGAGGCAGCAAGAGAAGGATGTGCAGAGGTCAGTCAAAACCATATCATCTGCCAACACTGGGATTCCCCCCAAGTTCCCATCCTAATTATGACCATTTGCTTTAAGCTAACCTGTTGGGGAGGCAAAAAAAGAAAGATCAAGTGAAAAATCTCTCCAGGGGGTTCAAATGATGGGATTCGCTGGGGCTGCTCCAGTCAGTTTGCCTCCAGAGGACAGCTGGGAAAGCAAACACAAGAGAGTAGCCATCACCACAGATACTGGATAGGAATTAGCCAAGTATCAGTTCGCCATAGACAGCAGCAACTTCTTCCTCAGGTTGTTTGCTGAGCAGAGGATGGTCTGAATTGCCGACCGTGTTAAAGAGCCTTTGTGCCCCTGCAGCAAAGAATTAGTTGCTTTAATAGCCCCAGGCATAGATGTTCATGAATCAGGCTAAGCCTCCAGCAATTAATCATGGGTTATGGATCAGCTTTTCCATGCTGTCTGCTGGCCAGCATCTTCCCAGGCCCTGGGTTCTGTTAAGAGGGCTGATGTTTGGGCTCACTGCCCTCTTCTACTCCGAGGGCAATTTGCTTTTTGTTCTATGATGAGAATGCAGGCAGCCCCTTCCCCTCAAAAGCTGACATGCCAGGGCTCTACATCATAGGGTTAAGTCCATCGCTGTGGCCTGAAACTGCTTTCAGCTCCGGAGTCCTCAGCACAGGAAGGGCATGGATCTGTTAGACTGAATCCAGAGGAGA
The DNA here is from genome assembly GCA_033558105.1 of Coccyzus lansbergi. NCBI lineage: Eukaryota > Metazoa > Chordata > Aves > Cuculiformes > Coccyzidae > Coccyzus > Coccyzus lansbergi. Next base: position 16,475 of record JAUMJK010001814.1, read on the forward strand.
CCATGAAGATGACTGGGGGGCTGGAGCACCTCCTGTAATGAGGGCAAGACTCAGAGAGTTGAGGTTGTTCAGCCTGGAGAAGAGCAGGCTCTGAGACCTGATAGCAGCCTCCCAGTACTTAATGGGGACTACAGGAAAGCCGGGGGCTGGTGTCTTTATCAGGGAGTCTAGTGATAGGATGAGGGTCAGTGGTTTGAGGCATAAAGAAGAGAGGTTTAGATTAGATATTCATAGAATTATAGAATCATAGAACAACCAGGTTGGAAGGGACCCATCGGATCATCGAGTCCAACCATTCCTATCAAACACTAAACCAATATTAGGAAGAAATTTTTTACTGTGAGGTTGGTGAGGCACTGGCACAGGTTGCTCAGAGAAGTCACGGATGCCCCGTCCCTGGAGGTGTTCAGGGCTAGGCTGGATGAGGCTTTGAGCAACTGGGTCCAGTGGGAGGTGTCCCTGCCCATAACAGGGGAATAGGAACTGAGTGATCTTTAATTTCCTTTCCGACTAAAACCATTGGTGGTTCCTTTCCAACCCAAACCACTGTGGTTCTATGATTCTGATACAATATGTGGAGTATTTCCAAGTAGAATATTTTGATTTAAGGTAAAGTACAGTTAAGTTTTGTCTAAGCAGTTGTGGGTTTTGAAAGTTAGACAGAATGTCTCTCTGATAGCGTATTTTCTTTAAAATGGTGTTTTTCAGACATTGTTTCTTGAGGATAACATCTTGTGTTCAGTATCATCTGTGCTGAACAGATGTCTCTTCTGCAATCACTTCCGTTTGGAATCCTTATTAATTTGAAAGGCAAAGTCAGGCAGAGAGATGGAGCCAGCTCCAAATTAACAAGATTTTTGACTGTTGTGAAGTTTCGTAAAATTAAAATCAGGCCTTGGAAAGTAATAGAATACGCATAACGTAAGGCTCGTTCAGCCTGAAGAAGGGTAGGTGCCAAGGAGATCTTATAGTGACCTTACAGTATCTGAAAGGGACTACAAGAAAGCTGGGGAGGGGTTATTCATAGACACTTGAGGTGACAGGATGAGGAGGAGTGAGTATAAACTGGAGAGAGGCAGATTTAGGCTTGATATAAGGAGGAATTTCTTCACCATGAGAGCGGTGAGGCTCTGGCACAGGTTGCCCAGGGAAGCTGTGGCTACCCCATCCCTGGAGGCATTCAAGGCCAGGATTGATGGCCCTTGGGCAGCCTGATCCAGTGGGACAGGCCCATGGATGATCTTTGAGGTCCTTGTAACCCAAATTATTCTATGATTTCTGGGAAAAATTGTACATATGCATGTAAATGGGAAACCTATTCTGTAACCAGCCTTTGTCTCGTGGCACAGGATTGATGGAGATCACTTCCTCATGTTGCCCAGGCCTGATAAAGGATGCTTGGTTTCCAGACCTCCAAACCGAAGCATTTTCATTATCAATACTATGATTACTAATACCATGAATACGAGCAACGAAGCTGGTGAAGGGGCTGGAGAACAGGCCCTATGAGGAGCGGCTGAGAGAGCTCGGGGTGTTTAGCCTAGAGAAGAGGAGGCTGAGAGGAGACCTCATTACTCTCTACAACTACCCGAAAGGAGGTTGTGGAGAGGAGGGAGCTGGGCTCTTCTCCCAAGGGTTAGGGGACAGGACAAGAGGGAATGACCTCAAGCTACACCAGGGAAGATTTAAGCTAGAGATTAGGAGGAAGTTTTTCACACAGAGGGTCATTGGGCATTGGAATGGGCTGCCCAGGGAGGTGGTTGATTCACGTTCCCTGGAGGTGTTTAAGGCTTGGTTTAGTGTTTGATAGGAGTGGTTGGACTAGATGATCTGATGGGTCCTTTCCAACTTGGTTATTCTATGATTCTATGAGATTGCTTCCTTGTGTTGCCCAGGCCTGATAAAGGATGCTTGGTTTCCAGGCCTCCAAACCGAAGCATTTTTGTTATCAATACTATGATTAAAATTGAGAAGCTCCTGGTGGCAGCAGAGGTGCCAAGAGAGGCACAAGCACTGCAGAGGAAAGCAAGGGTCGGGCAGAGAGTGGGCAGGAGCTTCTTTCTTCGCCCGAAAATGAGAGAGAGGGGAGGAGGAACCAAAAAACCAGACGTGGGCTGGGGCTGCGCTCCCTTTCCAGCTCCAGTTCGCCCTTGTCGGCGCCAGGGGGCGCAGGGAGCCCGTGGGTACCTGGGTCAGAGGTCTCCTGGGTCCGGGGAGATCACAGAATCAGAGAATCATAGAACAACCAGGTTGGAAGAGACCCCACAGATCATCGAGTCCAATCATTCCTATCAAACGCTAAACCATGTCCCTCAGGACCTCGTCCACCCATGCCTTAAACACCTCCAGGGAAGGTGAATCAACCACCTCCCTAAGCAGCCTCTGACAGTGCCCAATGATCCTTTCTGGGAAACATGTTTTCCTGATGTCAAGCTTGAACCTCCCCTAGCAGAGCTTGAGGCCATTCCCTCTTGTCCTGTCCCCTGTCACTTGGGAGAAGAGGCCATTACCCTCCTCTCCATAACCTCCTTTCAAGTAGTTGTAGAGAGCAATGAGATCTCCCCTCAGCCTCCTCTTCTCCAGGATAAACACCCCCAGCTCTCTCAGCTGTTCCTCATAAGGCCTGTTCTCCAGCCCCTTCACCAGATTCGTTGCTCTTCTCTGGACTCACTCCACAGCCTCAACATCTTTCTTGTGGTGAGGGGCCCACAACTGAACACAGGATTCAAGGAGTGTCCTCACCAGTGCCGAGTACAGAGGGAGAATAACCTCCCTGGACCTGCTGGTCACACCGTTTCTGATACTAGCCAAGATGCCATTGGCCTTCTTGGCCACCTGGGCACACTGCTGGCTCATGTTCAGTTGCTGTCAACCAATGCCCCCAGATCCTTCTCCTCTGGGCAGGTTTCTAGCCAGACTTCTCCTAGTTTGTAGCTGCACAGGGTTGTTGTGCCCCAAGTGCAGGACCTGGCATTTGGCCTTGTTAAACCTCATCCCATTGGTCTCTGTCCAGCAGTCCAGCCTGTTCAGATCCCTTTGCAGAGCCTCCTACCCTCCAGCAGATCCACACTTCCACCCAGCTTAGTGTCATCTGCGAACTTTCTAAGGGAGCACTCAATGCCTTCATCTAAGCCATTGATAAAGACATTGAATAGGGCTGGACCCAGCACTGAGCCCTAACTTGGGGCACAACAACCCTGTGCAGAAGTCTGGCTAGAAAGCTGCCCGGAGGAGAAGGACCTGGGGCTGTTGGTTGACAGTGTTTGAACATGAGCCAGCAGTGTGCCCAGGTGGCCAAGAAGCAAATGGCATCTTGGCTTGAATCAGAAAACGGTGTGACCAGCAGGTCCAGGGAGGTTCTTCTCCCTCTGGACTCGGCACTGGTGAGACAGGACTTCGAATCCTGTGTTCAGTTGTGGGCCCCTCACCACAAGAAGGATATTGAGGCTCTGAAGCGAGTCCAGAAGGTGCTCATGGACAAGGTTTTTTGGCAGATAGGAATGGTCCAGCCTTTGTATAATTTTTGTGGCCCTCCTCTGAGCAGGCTGGCCTCAGCAGGGAGAGTGAGAACACCCCTGTGAAGTTCATGTGAGGAGGTCATCCAAGAGGACACGTGGGTTGAAAATGGCATCTGGCCCTTGGAGGAAAAACAGGATTTTCACATTGAAGCCTCTCTCATATCAGCCCACGGGCAGTGAATCATTAGAGTTGTCATTGAACCACCTGACGGTGCTTTTCTTGAGAAGGTCACTCAGGTTATGGGTAGGCACAGTGCACTCAGCTGGAAAACTGGGCTTTTCTTCAGCTTGAACTGGACATGACCTGCTTTTCCCTTGGGGCAGATGGCTTCTGTGCTTTGGGATGGCTAACTCATTGCTCCCAGCTCTGGGGGTGATACACTTGCCTCCTGACACTGAGACAAACAACCTCCATCTTCGGAGGTAGATCTTGGCTGACCAGTTCCAGCTCTGCACTTGGACCTGTGCTGCATGTGTGAACATCTGTGTGGCTTTGGCTTCCCCATACCTTTTGCTAGAGGAACTACAGGGCTAGAGGAGGCAGAGACCTTTCTTCAGACTTTGGTCTTGGTATCCTAGGCCACCTCACACAGCCATGGAAGGTCCTCAGCCCAGTTCCAGCCTGAAAGAGATCCCATCAACAGCTGCCTTGCTGTTCCCAGAGCAGAAATCCTGCATCTTGCAGGTACCTGCACAGTCCTGTCCACTGAAACCACTGCACCCAAGTCCATCTGGCAGCCAGAGAATGATGTTTGCTGGGCTGTGTTTGTGAAAGGCGCCTGTGCAAAAGGAAATCAATGTGTTTGTGACTCTTATTTTGCAGCTGGCAGGTCACCCCTACCACTCAACATCACCTCTCTGAGGAACGTGCCGAAAAGCTGCTCACCATGATGTGGCACCTGGCCATAAGAAGCAAAAGGAAGGCTGCCAACAGGTTTCTGACTTTCTTGGGAGCAAGAGAAAAAACCCTGAAATGAGTCCTTGCAGATTCAGCCTTGAAATGAAGCCAGGGAAGCTTCTCTGTCTCATAACCTTGGACAACAGGTGTCCTTCCACTTTCTCTCATGTCTGAGCCGCATCATGACCTTCTGGTAAGTAAAATGCTGAAACGCCTCTGGGAGAAGCAGCAAAGTGGAGGAGAACTGGGTTTCCCTTGCACTGCAGCTTCCAGACTGTTTCCAGGTGCCCTGTTACTCTGTCGACAGCCGACTGAACATGGGCCAGCAGTGTGCCCAGGTGGCCAAGAAGGCCAATGGCATCCTGGCTTGGATCAGAAACGGTGTGACCAGCAAGTCCAGAGAGGTTATTCTCCCTCTGTACTCAGCACTGGTGAGACCACGCCTTGAATACTGTGTTCAGTTCTGGGCTGAAGAGGAGTAGGTGATGAAGGGAATGTGATCCTGCAGGTAGTGAAGGGTGGAGGAAACACAACTCCACCTCTCCTGCCACCTCTCTCCGAAGTCTGCAGGGAGCAGAAGGCACTTTGTTCTTCCCTGTGCCAGCTTTACTTATTGATGAGCCGGGAAGGTGATCTGCATCTGGAGCTCTGCAACTGTGTGCAGAGCAGGCAGGGAGCACACCCCAAGGCTGCAGCTGCATGAGAAAAGGTCCCTGCTCTGCTCCTGCCCCCCAGGACCACCACAAAAAGCACCATCCCACAAAGGCAGCCACACCCCACTAGCATGGGTCCCACTCTTCTCTCTCTGTCCTCTTCTCAAAGTTGTTTACATATTAGGGAGATATTTTCACCAAGATCTCTTCTACCCACAAAAATCTGAGGCAGAATTCCCCATTTCAATTGAAATAACAAGTGAGGAGTTAAATAAAATGCTTCGCCATGTTTCAAAACTCCTGTGGTGTGCAGCCAGCCAGACTTAGCCGCTCTTTTTGACATGATCAACCTGACAGCCTACACAGGCCTGATCCTGCAAACTCTGGTTTTGCCTCACGTAGGCAATGTTGGGGAGATGCTGCCCTTCACCCCAGCTCCATTGGCAATGCTGCGGGAGACACAGCCACGACAGGGATGTCCTGGAGACACTGTCCCTATCTGCAGCTGGATCGCAGGATGCTGGCTGCAAGATGCCTGCTACAACCAGAAAAAGCAGAAGGATCACAGAATCATAGAACAACCAGGCTGGAAGGAACGCATCGGATCTTCTAGTCCAACCATGTATGGATCATGTATGGATACAACCGTGTATGGATACAACATACAGCCATGTATGGATGTATGGACCAATAGACTTTATAGCACAAACTTCACCCCCAGCCTTTCCAGCACCAGTGTTTGTATACAAATCATAGAAAAAAAATCATAGAATCATAGAATCACCAGGTTGGAAGAGACCCATCGGATCATCGAGTCCAACCATTCCTATCAAACACTAAACCATGTCCCTCAAGACCTCATCTCCCCGTGCCTTAAACACCTCCAGGGAAGGGGAATCAACCACCTCCCTGGGCAGCCTGTTCCAATGCCCAATGACCCTTTCTGTGAAAAACTTCCTCCTAATCTCCAGCCTAAATCTCCCCTGGTGGACCTTGAGGCCATTCCCTCTTGTCCTGTCCCCTGTCACTTGGGAGAAGAGCCCAGCTCCCTCCTCTCTACAACCTCCTTTCAGGTAGTTGTAGAGAGCAATGAGGTCTCCTCTCAGCCTCCTCTTGCCAGGCGAAACACCCCCAGCTCTCTCAGTCGCTCCTCACAGGGCCTATTCTCCAGCCCCTTCACCAGCTTCATTGGTCTTCTCTGGACTCTCTCCAGAGCCTCAACATCCTTCTTGTGCTGAGGGGCCCACAACTGAACACAGGATTCAAGGAGCGGCCTCACCAGAGCTGAGTACAGAGGGAGAAGCACCTCCCTGGACCTGCTGGTCACACCATTTCTGATCCAAGCCAGGATGCCATTGGCCTTCTTGGCCACCTGGGCACACTGCTGGCTCATGTTCACACATACACCTAGAGGTCTGCCTGCATCCACGGTGGCTGTGAGCACGGTGCTGGCAACACTGCGCATAAACCCGAACACCTTCCCTTCACTAATGTGGAGCCACTAACGGGCTATGCAGGTCACCACATGCGAACGCCAAGAAAACCTGCGTTTTTTTGCCTATGCCACATGCGTAGCAGAAAAACTATGTCAGGAATGCAAAAGAGTGCTGAAACTTTTTATGGGGACTGGTTTTTTTGGATCTCTCTCTCTGCCTGCGAAGCCAGATGTCTTTCAGCTCCTCAACATCTAATATTACAGAGCTTAGGATGTATATGTTGTATGAATTTCTGCACATAAGGCAGAGTAGCTGTTTCTACACCATTTAGAATCATAGAACAATCAGGTTGGAAGAGACCCACTGGATCATCAAGTCCAGCCATTCCTATTGAACACTAAACCATGTCCCTCAGCACCTTGTCCACCCATCCCTTTAATACTCCTGACCTTAATCCTGCTCTGTGGGGATGGTGACAGCCGGTGTCCCCCAAAGCTCCTGATCTGCTCCCAGTAAGATGCTCTGACTCCTTCATAGAATCGTAGAATCATAGAACAACCAGGTTGGAAGGGACCCATCAGATCTTCTAGTCCAACCATTCCTATCTAACACTAAACCAAGTCCCTCAAGACCTCATCTACCTGTGCCTTAAACACCTCCAGGGAAGGTGACTCAACCACCTCCCTGGGCAGCCTGTTCCAATGCCCAATGACCCTTTCCATGAAAAATCTCCTCCTAATCTCTAGCCTAAGTCTCCCCTGGTGGAGCTTGAGGCCATTCCCTCTTGTCCTGTCCCCTGTCCCTTGGAAGAAGAGCCCAGCTCCCTCCTCTCTACAACCTCCCTTCAGGTAGTTGTAGAAAGCAATGAGGTCTCCTCTCAGCCTCCTCTTCTCCAGGCTAAACAACCCTTTCCCTGGGCAGCCTGTTCCATCAGGAGAGTTCCAGAACAGATTCAAGGAGAAACTTTTTCCCCATGAGAACAAGTTGCCTGGAGAGGTCGTGTTGGCTCCATCCTTGGAGGTTTGCAGGCTAAACCCCTGACCCGACCCTCCAGTTCCCTCCAGTTACAGCCTCTCCAGAGCTCCTTCCAGCCCAGGCGGAGGCCACAGGCTCCCGGTTTCCATCCTCGGGGGGCGGTGGGGCTGGGGGCTGGCCCGGAGACCCTGGCCGGCTCCGCCCCGGGACCCCGGCTCTGCTCCCCCCGGCAGGGAGGAAGGAAGGAAGGAAAGAGGGAGGGAAGAGGGGAGGGTGGGAAGGAGGGAGGGAGGGGGGGAGGATGACAGCGCCGTGAAGAAAAGCAGGGGACCCGCTGCTCCCCCTCCTCCCGCAAGGCAGGACCGGGAGAGCTCGCCCCGTGGAGCCAACGCCGACGGGTGAGTGCGGCGGGACCCGGAGAGATGGGGCAGAAGGACTGGGAGAGATGGGGCAGAAGGACTGGGAGAGATGGGGCAGAGGAACCAGGAGAGATGGGGCAGAGGGACTGGGAGAGATGGGGAAGAAGGACTGGGAGAGATGGGACAGAGGGACTGGGAGAGATGGGGCAGAGGGACTGGGAGAGATGGGACAGAGGGACTGGGAGAGATGGGGCAGAGGGACTGGGAGAGATGGGGAAGAAGGACTGGGAGAGATGGGGCAGAGGGACTGGGAGAAATGGGGCAGAGGAACCGGGAGAGATGGGGAAGAAGGACTGGGAGAGATGGGGCAGAGGGACTGGGAGAGATGGGGCAGAGGAACCGGGAGAGATGGGGCAGAGGGACTGGAAGAGATGGGGCAGAGGGACTGGGAGAGATGGGGAAGAAGGACTGGGAGAGATGGGACAGAGGGACTGGGAGAGATGGGGCAGAGGGACCGGGAGAGATGGGGCAGAGGGACTGGGAGAGATGGGGCAGAAGGACTGGAAGAGATGGAGCAGAGGAACCAGGAGAGATGGGGCAGAGGGACCGGGAGAGATGGGGAAGAAGGACTGGGAGAGATGGGGAAGAAGGACTGGAAGAGATGGGGTAGAGGGACCGGGAGAGATGGGGAAGAAGGACCGGGAGAGATGGGGAAGAAGGACTGGGAGAGATGGAGCAGAAGGACTGGGAGCTATGGGGCAGAGGGACCGGGAGAGATGGAGCTGGGAGCGATGGGGCAGCGGGACTGGGACATGTAGGGCGGAGAGACCGGGAGAGATGGGGCAGAGGGACTGGGAGAGATGGGGCCGGAGGCGGATGGCAACGGGACCGGGAGCCATGGAGCTGGAGCCATGGAGCAGCAGGGACAGGGAGGGCTGGGACAATGAGGACCGGGAGCGCTGGGGCAAGCGGGGAGCGGGATCCGCCCCGGGGCGAGGAGGATGGCGAGAGGGGGGTAAGGGGGGGGGGGGGGTTGTGTGTGGGGCCTTTCTCTGCGGGTTTCGAGGGGAGTTGCGGGAAGTTGGGGGAGCGAGGAGGGGCCCGGGCTGCGTCCCCCCCCCTCCTGCCTCCTTTGTGCTCCCGCGGCCGCCTCTTTGTCTGGGTGCGGGGCCGCTCCTCGGGCACAGCCCCACCCGAGCCGCCCGCTCCGGCTCCGGAGGGGAGAAAAACAAAAAGAAATGCAACAAATGAACCGAGGGTGAGCTCTCCGGCTGCAGCGCTGCGGCTCTTGTCCGGAGAGAAGCGCGTCTGGGTCGAGCAAAGGGAGACTTTTTTCCTCACAGCCGTCCCAGAGTTGCATCATCCGCCTTGCCAGCCTCTTGTAGGAAGCACTGGAAAGTTGTCCTCACCCTTTCCCCTCCTGCCCTGGGGCCCTCGGGGCACCCTGGCCCTCGGCCGCCTTTTCTGCTGGAGTTGGAGAACCGGTGCCCAGTCCAGCCCTGGCGCTCGGATGGAAGGAACCTGGTTGGTGAGGGGCTTCCTTGGCCAGGACGAGGCAGAACCCCAGCTCAGCGTCTGCAGGGAGTTGGGCACCCACTCCTGCCCACGTCCCAGGGAGCTGCCCTCAACCCATCGCCTTCGCAGCACGGGATCTGAGCCTGGCATCAGTCCCTGGGGAAAGAGTCTCCCTTTCCACAGTCATAGAATCATAGAACAACCAGGTTGGAAGAGACCCATTGGATCTTCTAGTCCAACCATTCCTATCAAACACTAAACCAAGTCCCTCAGGACCTTGTCTACCTGTGCCTTAAACACCTCCAGGGAAGGTGAATCAACCACCTCCCTGGGCAGCCTATTCCAATGCCCAATGACCCTCTGTGTGAAAAACTTCCTCCTAACCTCCAGCCTAAATCTCCCCTGGCGGAACTTGAGGCCATTCCCTCTTGTCCTGTCCCCTGGCACTTGGGAGAAGAGCCCAGCTCCCTCCTCTCCACAACCTCCTTTCAGGTAGTTGTAGAGAGCAATGAGGTCTCCTCTCAGCCTCCTCTTCTCCAGGATAAACACCCCCAGCTCTCTCAGATGTTCCTCATAAGGCCTGTTCTCCAGCCCCTTCACCAGCTTCCTTGCTCTTCTCTGGACTCGCTCCGGAGCCTCAACATCCTTCTTGTGCTGAGGGGCCCAGAACTGAACACAGGATTCAAGGAGCGGCCTCACCAATGCTGAGTACAGAGGGAGAATCACCAGGCCAGGGATTTAACTCCATGATTTTTTCCACATGTACGAAGCTGCTTTGAGTGTAGGGCTTGTTTTCACACTCCTGGTTGGCCTGTGCTGCCAGCACCCGGGCACTGCTGGTGTTTTCCCAAAGGTAGCAGGAATTCCCTGCACCCCTGCTGCAGATCTCTCACCACCTGGAGGTCCCTGGAGGGCTGGGGTTGTTTAGCCTGGAGAAGAGGAGGCTGAGAGGAGACCTCATTACTCTCTACAACTACCTGAAGGGAGGTTGTGGGGAGGAGGGAGCTGGGCTCTTCTCCCAAGTGACAGGGGACAGGACAAGAGGGAATGGCCTCAAGCTCTGCCAGGGGAGACTTAGGCTGGAAATTAGGAGGAAGTTTTTCACACAGAAAGAGTCATTGGGCATTGGAATAGGCTGCCCAGGGAGGTGGTTGATTCCCCTTCCCTGGAGGTGTTTAAGGCACAGGTGGATGAGGTCTTGAGGGACTTGGTTTAGTGTTAGATAGGAATGGTTGGACTAGAAGATCCGATGGGTCCCTTCCAACCTGGTTGTTCTATGATTCTATGATTCTATGAAAGAGGAGTGCAGTGGGGCACAGAAGGAGGGTGCTCCCGCTTTTTAGGGTGGACTTGGTGGAGGAGCTCCCAGACTAGCACAGAGCGGTGGGGAGAAGGAGCATGGGGCAGTGGGAGGGACTGTGGGCTCTGCACCCCAGAGAAAGGGCTCATTGAAGCAGTGACGGACATTTGCAGTTCCCGACACAGGCGGGAGAAGACGGCTCGCACAGCAGCCAGCATTGTGCCACCAGCACTGAGCAAACAGAGCCGGGCGGTCCTCTCACCTGCCTAGGTGGTCTACTCTCCAGACACTCTTGCTGCCCAGCAGGATGGTGTGTTTGGACTCCTACATTTCATAGAATCATAGAATCATAGAACAAGCGGGTTGGAAGGGACTCATCGGATCGTCGAGTCCAACCATTCCTATCAAACACTAAACCATGTCCCTCAGCACCTCATCCACCCGTCCCTTAAACACCTCCAGGGAAGGGGAATCAACCACCTCCCTGGGCAGCCTATTCCAATGCCCAATCACCTTCTGTGTGAAAAACTTCCTCCTAATGTCCAGCCTAAATCTCCCCTGGCGGAGCTTGAGGCCATTCCCTCTTGTCCTGTCCCCTGGCACTTGGGAGAAGAGCCCAGCTCCCTCCTCTCCACAACCTCCTTTCAGGTAGTTGTAGGGAGTAATGAGGTCTCCTCTCAGCCTCCTCTTCTCCAGGCTAAACAGGGTGCTGCAGGTGTTACTGCAGAACCCACCCCACCAGCATCCGTGGTTCCCAGCCAGTTGGTTTCATGTTAAGCTCACTCAGCTGGTTCCTGGTCCAGATGAAATCAGGGCAACACAGGCTGGTGAACCTGCAGATGCGCGATTTTACCCAGCACTAATGTCCCTGAAACACTGGGACATTCACCAACAGCTCAGGTGGCAGCAGCAGGTCTCCTTTTTCCTGGGTCAGAAGAAAACACCCATCTTTGGATACCACCCAAGGGAGAGGGAGAGCAAAGTCTGGGCTGGTCGTGGCCGTGAAGCTTGGGCTGGTTCTGTCACCAGCATCGCTGCGCCTGACACCAGCCTCTAAATCCTTTCTGGGCAGTGCTTTTCTGGGACACAAGGAGCAAAGGCAGCTCATCTGGGTCATCCCAGAGCTCAGTGTGGCTCCTCAGAGGGATAATAAATAGTAGACAGAAGACGACCTCATGCACCTGGAGTTTGAGAGCACATGCAATGAAAGCCAAGTCATTTAAGCAGTGCTTGTTTGTACTAACATATTCTGCTGCTGCTCCTGAGCATCACCTCCTGCCTCTACCCTCACTTGCATGCTTCAGGTCCCAGGGCTGGTCAAGAGAAGAGCGGAGAGCCAGGCCAAGGCGGGTTGAAGGACTGAGAAGCAGAGCTGGAAAGGGAATGAGGAATGGAGAGAGAAACTTGGCTCTCACCTTCACTTGTGGGATGGAACAGTGGAGGAGCAGACCCCTGGCTGAATCCCCAGGGGTCTGCCTGAGCTGGGGGACGGGGTCTCTGATAACGCTGGGGTTTCTCTGTGCAGCAGTGGGATGGGCTGGGGCTGCAGAGGCACCAGCACCTTGTCCTTGCCCAAGCCAGCTCCGATGGGCACTTTCCAGGCTTCAATTTCATAGAATCATAGAATCATAGAACAACCAGGTTGGAAGAGACCCACTGGATCACTGAGTCCAACCATTCCTATCAAACACTAACCCATATCCCTCAGCACCTCATCCACCCATCCCTTAAACACCTCCACGGACGGTGAATCAACCCTCTCCCTGGGTAGCCTGTTCCAGTGCCCAATGACCCTTTCTGTGAAAAATTTTTTCCTCCCCTGGTGGAGCTTGAGGCCATTCCCTCTTGTCCTGTCCCCTGTCACTTGGGAGAAGAGACCGTTACCCTCCTCTCTATAACCTCCTTTCAGGTAGTTGTAGAGAGCAATGAGGTCTCCTCTCAGCCTCCTCTTCTCCAGGCTGAACACCCCCAGCTCTCTCAGCCACTCCTCATAGGGCCTGTTCTCCAGCCCCTTCACCAGCTTTGTTGCTCTTCTGTGGACTCGATGAGGCTTGGGTCTATTTTATAAACATTGTAGGAGGTGGAGGTTCTTTCCCCCCCTCCTTTTTTTTTTTTTTTAGCTTGAATACACATGTTTTTAAGTAAAAAAAATACCTGCTGGAGCAACCTCCTTAGCTGCGCCTGGGGCCAAACCAAAAGCGATGCTGTGCTTGTGCCATGCCTTGGAGAAGAGCCAGGGGCAGGATGAAAATTGCTGGGAGATGAAAGCAAAGTGGGAAGCGTCGGTGGCACGTTTCCCAAGGGCAGCCTCAGGAGGAACTCGGCAGCGGAAATGGTTGATAGAGTAAATATAGAGGGAGCTCAGGGAGGGTTTTTCTCTTGCCCAGGTTGTAGACAAAGAGCAGTGGGGAGAGCAGATAAGCCCATGCGCCTTCCCTCTTTGTTGTTCCTCCCCTGTTTTTTGCTGCCTGTGTTAATCTGATGAAGCAAAGCATTGTGGAGAGAATTACTCTGGGGGCTGTGAGCTCAGTCACAGGTCCCCACAGGCTCCCTTCTCCCAGGAGCTGGGCAGGGATGCATGGGGATGGACAGGAGGGGCTGGATGGACAGAGGGATCTCAGGCAGGGAGGGAGCTTGCAAGTAGGTGCTTCGCTGCCGATTCTTGCCCAGAGTTCAGTCGTAGCCTGTTGAGTCACTGGAGGAAAATGTGACTTCATTCAGTCGCACCTCCAGCTGTTTTTTTTCCCTACCAGCCGACAAGGCTCTTTCCTTTCCTGCATCCCACCCAGTAGGTGTTTAGGGCAGCCGAAGAAGGGGGATGAGAGCCTGAAGAAGGGGGATGAGAGCCCCAAGGCTTTGTGAAAGACCCTCCCTTTCCCAGCTCTCTGCCTGGGAAAGCTGAAACCCCCAGCTTCTCTCTCCCAGGGCCAGCAAAATGCCCTGCAAAAGGATGGCGAGGAATAGCTTTGGGAGCATCCTTCCACCCTGCAAGTGCTGCAGCAAATGAATTATTTGGCATCTTCAAGTCCTTCCCTCCATCCTTCCATCTTGTTGTGACAGGGTTAAGTTAACTTGCAGTAGTAGTGGCAGATATCCTTCCCAAGCAGCTTTGCATGGGAACAAAACCCCCAGTGCTGCAGCAAATGAATAATTTGGCATCTTCAAGTCCTTCCTTCCATCTTGTTGTGACAGGGTTAAGTTAACTTGCAGTAGTAGTGGCAGATACCCTTCCCAAGCAGCTTTGCATGGGAATAAAACCCCCGCTCCACTCAAAAGAAAACGCCCCTTTGCTTGCTTTGACTCATCTGGGAAATCCACAAAGCCTTTTATCATCTAGACAGTGGGAATTTTAGCCGTTCCTAATGAAATGAAAAGCATTTCCAGCCTGAGGGGCGGGAAAAGCAGGGAGCAGTGCTGGGGCAGCTCCCCTAAGCCCCACGAGCCACTCAGTGTAGTACTCATGGAAATAATTCTGCTTTGCTCCGAGATGTGCAGAGTGAGAAGAGAGCACTGGGCAGCTGATGCCAGGGGTCGTGTCCACCCGTCCGTCTGCCTGCTCGCACCGGCGCGTGCACATCCCCTGGGAACAGGCACTGGTTGTCGCAGCGTCCTGTCAGCTCTTGTCTCGCAGCAGTGGGGACAATCCTTGCATCCTCACACACCTCCCAGCCTGGTGGATCCCCGGCGAGTGGCTGGAGTGGAGTGTGCAGGGCCCACAGAGCGCCTCTGTTCCCGCTCACAAAGGGATGCTTGTGGCTCACCCGCTGCCCCGGCCAGGCTGTGCCTCACAAGCCCCAGCGAGGAAGAGCGTTAGGATGCTGAGGAGCCCCAGCCAGCCTCTCCGGGTCACTCTGTGTGCACCCCTGAGCCCCATGGCTCAGCCCTGCAAGGGCCCCATGCCTGCTGCCACCACCCTGTGGGTCCCCAGGCAGGACATTTGCAGCTGGCTGTTTATTTAATGATTTATGTCTGCCCTGGGCGTGTGAATTGGGTTGGAGTTTTTTGGTTTTGTTTTTTGGTTTTGTTTTTTGGTTTTGCCAGCACTGCAGGAAATGGCCATCTGTGTCATCCCTGTACGTAATTCCTGGTCTGTGCATCATTTGCGGTCTGGGGACATTATGGGGAAAACCCTGGGCTGCCCAAGGATTTTGTCTGAACAAGCAGTTCATAGAATCATAGAACAACCAGGTTGGAAGAGACCCACCGGATTGAGTCCAACCATTCCTATCAAACACTAAACCAAGTCCCTCAGCACCTCATCCACCTGTGCCTTAAACACCTCCAGGGATGGTGAATCAACCACCTCCTTGGGCAACCTGTTCCAATGCCCAATGACTCTTTCTGTGAATTTTTTTTCCTAATGTCCAGCCTAAATCTCCCCTGGCAGAGCTTGAGGCCATTCCCTCCTGTCCTGTCCCCTGTCACTTGGGAGAAGCGGCTAGCACCCTCCTCTCTACAACCTCCTTTCAGATAGTTGTAGAGAGTAATGAGGTCTCCTCTCAGCCTCCTCTTCTCCAGGCTAAACAACCCCAGTTGCAAGCCACATGCCCTGTGTGTGTGCTCCGGGCAGCGAGGGGACAGTCCCCTGCAACTGGGAGGTACAGTTCTTGGATTCCACAAACATCAAAGTCCTTTGCAGTGACGAAGCCAGGTGCTGAGAGAAGTGGCCGCATGCCGGAGGCTTTGTATATGTTATTTCTTTTCTCGGTTACTCAAATACTCTGACAAGTCCTGTCATCACAGGGGCACTGAGTAGGACCGAGGAAGGGGGTGACTTGGAGAGCAGTGTGTCAAAAGGCACCTGTCCCAGCTGCTGGCCTGTCCCCAAGGGGTGGTGTGCTTACAAACTTAATTAACAGGGATGTGAAACACACACCCACACACACGTGTGTGAAGGGGTGTCAATGCTGCTCACTGGGAGAGGAGAGCTAGGGTAACTCAGGAGCTGCTAGGGCTCTCTAGGATCCCTATTTCCCACACATGTCCCGGTTTCCTGGGTGTGGGCTTCTCTTTTTAGCAGCTTTTGCAAAGGAGATGGCTCAAAGCCAAGCCCTATGAACTGAGTGGTTTGTTCAAGCTGGGAAACTCCTGGCCCTCCCACAGAGGTCTGGGGACCAGGCAGGCTGGGATGCTCCTCTAGCCTTGAGGTGCAACCCTCTCCTCCTACCCATGCTCTCCATACAGTGAACAACATCAGAAAAATGCACATTTTGGCTGTCGACAGTGCGGAGGAGGTTTAGGTGTGATGCAATGCCTGGCAGGGCTTCCCTACTCCACACCCTGCGAGGGTCGTGGGCACCACGGCTCAGTCAGAGCATCTCCCCCTCTGGCAACCCCTGCAAAGGATGGGGCTCTGCAGGTTCCTTTTCTCAGCCTGAAAGCGAGGATGGGACAGGCTGCTGGGGTCCCGCTGGCAGAAGGCAAACCGAAGCTAAATAGGCTTTCCCTGAGTCACCCAAAGTCTGGCCAAGAAAGCAGGATGAACAAACAGCATCATCCCTACCAGGCCAGCAGCCCATCTTTGAAAGATAAACAAAAAACACTCTAACAGAAGAATCCTGTCTCTCCTTGAAAATTAGCTAAGATAAAAAACGTCCTAACAGTCCTCGCGGCCTGTTGGGTGCCAGGCGTGCAAGCCAGCAGCCAGGTAGCAGGCACTGGGGCTTCATGCGTGTAAATGTGCGCATGCACCACACTGCGGGGACCTGCCCTACGTCCCCAAATGGGCCACCAAAATCCCCACTACATCCCACTCATGGGTGGGTCTTTTCTACTGGAGGGGATGCTGCGCCTTCCGGCAGGTTTTCCGGCCTGCATTGAGTGGCTGCGTAATTATTTGGGGAATTTTTCTTTTTGGAAAAAGCCTCCAGGAGCAATTTTATGTCCCTTGCAGGACCAGCAGTGCTTTCTGTCCCGCTATCGCTCTTAGAAACCCTCTCAGTTTCATTTTCGTGGCTGAGCTGTGGCGCTGCAGGGAGGCAGAAACCACGCAGCCCTGTGACGGAGCCTCCATCCTTCCTTCCTTCCGCAAAAGTAGCTCTTTCCAGAGGATGGGAGCCACGATGTCCCAGGGATCGGCATGAGGAGCTGCTCTCACACCCAGGGGGAGGCCTGGCTGCTGGCAGCAGGTTTTTGGCTGGAGGGAGCAAGGCAGCTGTTGGGGAGGGAAGGATTTGGTTTCAGGGCTGGTGGAGGCGCGGGAAGGGGATGCTGTCGGGCAGATGTATTTTGGGAAGGAGGGGGAGCAGCCAAAAGGGGCTTTAGGCAGCTGCTCCTTGTGGATGGGATGCGAATGGTAGGGAGAAGCCCCCCTACATTTTGCTACTCTTGCTGAGACCTTGTTGGGGCACAACAACCCTATGCAGAGCTACAGACTAGAAGTCTGGCTGGAAAACTGCTAGTAGGAGAGGGACCTGGGGGTGTCGGTCGACAGCCGACTGAACATGAACCAGCAGTGTGCCCGGGTGGCCAAGAAGGCCAATGGCATCCTGGCTTGGATCAGAAATGGTGTGACCAGCAGAGCCAGGGAGGTGATTCTCCCTCTGTACTCAACACTGGTGAGGCCGCTCCTTGAATCCCGTGTTCAGTTGAGGGCCCCTCAGCACAAGAAGGATGTTGAGGCTCTGGAGAGAGTCCAGAGAAGAGCTACGAAGCTGGTGAAGGGGCTGGAGAACAGGTCCTATGAGGAGCGGCTGAAAGAGCTGGGGGTGTTTATCCTGGAGAAAAGGAGGCTGAGAGGAGACCTCATTACTCTCTACAACTACCTGAAAGGAGGTTGTAGAGAGGAGGGAGCTGGGCTCTTCTCCCAAGTGCCAGGGGACAGGACAAGAGGGAATGGCCTCAAGCTCTGCCAGGGGAGATTTAGGCTAGACATTAGGAGGAAGTTTTTCACACAGAGGGTCATTGGGCATTGGAATAGGCTGCCCAGGGAGGTGGTTGATTCACCTTCCCTGGAGGTGTTTAAGGCACAGGTAGATGAGGTCCTGAGGGACATGGTTTAGTGTTTGATAGGAATGGTTGTACTCAATGATCCGATGGGCTCTTCCAACCTGGTTGTTCTATGATTGTATGATTCTATGATTGTTGGTGGCAGTGAGCTGGCACCGCGCTGATCCTCCTTTTCTCCGCAGGCTGGGCCAGCAGGCAGAGGATGCCGGGTGGCTAAGCACAGGACACTTCCCCGGCCAGCTGGGTGGACAAGGGTGCCCCCACCATGGAGATTCGACGCCCCTTGCCCCAGGATTTCTGGGAACTGCTGCACTGCCTGAAGATGAGGAGCAAGTATGCCATCTTGCTGGTCTTCGTCATCGGCCTCGTCATCATCGAGAAAGAGAATAACTTCATCTCCAGGTAGGCATAGAGTACCAAAGCCCCCCAACACTTTTAACCCTTTCTCTCCTCCACATCCCTGTGTTCTTCTGTGGCAGGAGCTCCCCTGTGTCCCCTGCTGGGACATGGGGATGGTTCCACTCCCCTCCAGACTGAGCCAGGTCTCCCCACAGGGTGTCAGACAAGCTGAAGCAGTCCCCACAGGCGCTGGTGGAGGCCAACGGCACAGAAATCAGCCCAGCACCGGCTGAGAATGGCTCACTGGCCTCATTGCAAGAGCTGGATGCTGCCTTCTCCCAGCTGAGGTCCCGCTTGCACAATGTCACCTTGCAGCTGGTGGGCAACGGGGATCCCAGGCCACGGCGTCACGTCCTGCTGATGGCCACCACCCGCACCGGCTCCTCCTTTGTTGGAGAGTTCTTCAACCAGCAAGGCAACATCTTCTACCTCTTCGAGCCCCTCTGGCACATTGAGAGGACGGTGACCTTTGAGCCAGGGGGAGCCAACGCGGTGGGCTCAGCACTGGTCTACCGGGATGTCCTCAAGCAGCTCCTCCTCTGTGACCTCTACATCTTGGAGAGCTTCATTTTACCAGCACCCGAGGGCCATCTGACACCCTTCATGTTTCGTCGAGGTTCGAGCCGCTCGCTCTGCGAGGAGCCTGTCTGCACGCCCAGCTCCAAGAAGGTCTTTGAGAAGTACCACTGCAAGAACCGCCGCTGTGGTCCCCTCAACATGACGCTGGCTGCCGAGGCTTGCCGGCGCAAGCAGCACGTGGCCCTGAAGACGGTGCGCATCCGGCAGCTGGAGTTCCTGCAGCCGCTGGTGGAGGACCCTCGGCTGGATGTGCGCATCATCCAGCTGGTGCGGGACCCGCGAGCCGTCCTGGCCTCTCGCATAGTGGCCTTCTCTGGCAAATACGAGACCTGGAAGAAGTGGGCGTCCGAAGGGGAGGCTCCTCTCCACGAGGAGGAGGTGCAGCGGCTGCGGGGCAACTGCGAGAGCATCCGTCTGTCAGCCGAGCTGGGGCTACGGCGCCCGCCTTGGCTGCGGGGTCGCTACATGCTGGTTCGTTATGAGGACGTGGCACGGGCGCCCTTGCAGAAGGCGGAGGAGATGTATCGCTTCGCCGGGCTCCCCCTCACCCCACAGGTGGAGGAGTGGATCGGCAAAAACACACAAGCCCCCCAGGATGGGAACGGTGTCTACTCCACTCGTAAAAACTCCTCTGAGCAGTTTGAGAAGTGGCGGTTCAGCATCCCCTTCAAGTTGGCGCAGGTGGTGCAGGACGCCTGTGCCCCAGCCATGCGTCTCTTCGGCTACAAGCTGGCCGACAGCCCCACCACACTGGCTAACCGCTCCTTCAGCTTGCTGGAGGAGGCACAGCCCTCCTGGGTCACGTAACGGCAGGTGGGGACGGCAGCGGGGGAAATGAGGGGCTTGCGGCTGCGCTCCCGGCTGGCTCAGAGGAGACCTAGGGGGTCTCTGCTCCTGGAGATGCCCCTTGCTGCTGCCAGGTGGAAATCAGCCACCGTGGGAGTCAGAGCATTCCCAGTGTCCTGCAGAGCCTGAATGACACAATTTCTCCAGGAATGGGGAAATCACAAAGGTGAGGGGCACTGGGGAAAAGCAGGGGGTTTGGCACTGAGGCCACCTCCTCGGCTTAGGGGCAGCACCAAGGAAGAGGAGGGTGAGCAGAGGGTGACAGGACCAGTCACTCCTGCGATGCTACATCTCCCAGCTAGGACATGGCAAGGACAAGACCCCCATGGTGCAAGCAAAGGACCCAGACCCCAGAGGCCTTACCGGTTTAGTGCCTTCATACACCAGCATAGACTGGGAACTGCCCAAGAGGCACATCTGGGCAGGAGTTGCCCACACAGCCCCAGCCGGCACTTGGGCTGCAATGAAACAAGGTGATTTTGTGGTTCGGTGCTCTTCAAAATTGGTTGGGAGTGAGGGGCGCTGGGGATGAGTTTTTTCCGTTTTTTTTATCCTGTATATTTGAATACCAGGGTCACCAGGCAAATTAATTTATTTATTACGTCAAAAAGAGGGGGAGGCGGGTCAAGGAGCTAAACCCAAAAATCAGAGCAGCACAATGTGCTGCAAAGAAAGAGAGATCCTGAGCCAAGGTGGTGGAGCTCAGATTTTGGCCAGAGACCACCCCGTGCACAGGGTCCCGGCAGCATCCCTGGGGACCCATGGGCTATAATTCCCCCAAGATCCCGTTGGAGCTGGCTGAGTAGACGGTTGGACTTACTGAATTAAAGGCAAAAATACAACAGCCCAGAGTCCAAAGCATCTCCTGTCTTTCTGGTATCTGTGTGTGTCCTCCACCTGGTCAGAGCCCCACGAATACTGGTAGCAGCGCCAGGAGGTGACCGATGCCTGCTAGCGGCACAGGGAGACGTTCACCCAGCAATATCCTGGCCCTGAGCTGCCCCCTCCAAGTCACATCTAGCGAATGAAGATGCCTATTTTTATCCCTCTTCTCAGCACATGATAGAATCATAGAACAACCAGGTTGGAAGGGACCCATCGGATCATAGAGTCCAACCATTCCTATCTAACACTAAACCAAGTCACTCAAGACCTCATCCACCCGTGCCTTAAACACCTCCAGGGAAGGGGAATCAACCACCTCCCTGGGCAGCCTCTTCCAATGCCCAATGACCCTTTCTGTGAAAATCTTCCTCCTAATTTCTAGCCTAAATCTCTCCTGGCGGAGCTTGAGGCCATTCCCTCTTGTCCTGTCCCCTGTCACTTGGGAGAAGAGCCCAGCTCCCTCCTCTCCACAACCCCCTCTCGGGTAGTTGTAGAGAGCAATGAGGTCTCCTCTCAGCCTCCTCTTCTCCAGGCTAAACAACCCCAGCTCTCAGCCGCTCCTCATAGGTTCTGTTCTCCAGTCCCTTCACCAGCCTCGTCATTCTTCTCTGGACTTGCTCCAGAGCCTCAACATCCTTCTTGTGGTGAGGGGCCCACAACTGGACACAGTATTCAAGGAGCGGCCTCACCAGTGCTGAGTACAGAGGGAGAATAACCTCCCTGGACCTGCTGGTCACACCATTTCTGATATAAGCCATCCTTTAACTCCCTGTGGATTTTGGGTTACGGCAGCCACTCGACGGAGAAGCTAGGCGTTTTGGTGGAAGGCAGTGGTTGTCTGCACCTCAGACTTGCTGGGGAGCCCTGAGGCTTCCCCGCTGCCCTCCTGGGTGCAGCCGGCAGCCCCGCATCGCCTTTCCCTGGCTGGAGCTGTCAGCCAAAAGCAAAAATAAATAAGTAAAATCAGGCAGCGGCTGCCCACAGCTGGGCTGCGTTTCTGCTGGCGGGGAGCATCACAAAAGCTGCGTTTTTGACCAAAGAGGGAGAACAGAGGCGGCATTGAGGAGCACGGGGCCGACTGGCGGGGAGCAGCCACACTGGAGCCCTTCGCTTCTGCCTGCCCAAGCTGGCCAGGGAGGATTTCGGAGCTTGGCCACTTCGCTGACCAAGGAGCAAGGTGTGAATTCAGGGTGCTCAATGCTGGCCAGCTGGGGAGAGGGTGCAAAAATGAAGTTTTCTTTGCGTGGGAGATACCCTGATTGCTCACAGGCGATGGAGAGCTGGGAACACCCTCCGTGTCTCACATGCGGCTCCTGGCATCGCAAGCGGCTCTGGGTTTGCTGAGTGAATCGGGTTTTGTTCGGAGGCTTCCTGCCGGGAAAGTGGCAGGGTCACCGAGGTCGGCTGGATACCCCACAGCTTCACGCTGGGAAAAGCCCACAGAGCTTGGCCAGCACAAGGGTGAGTGTGGCTGTGCACAGGGCAGCGGTTACAGGCAAACACTTCTCCTGCACTTGTGCAAAGCTGCCCATTAGGGTTGGCTTTTGCAAAGCAAATACAGTTTAAATTCATTGCTGCTTTGCATAAGAGCACTAGAGGTAAATAACTGCTCGGGTGCCACAGCTGGGAAGGAGATGTCAGAGGGCTGCCCGGCATTCCCTGTCCCTTCTCCCCCCTTCCGGTGGGTCTCTTCCAACCTGGTGATTCTATGATTCTATAAGGAAAAAATTCTTCACAGAAAGGGTCGTTAGACACTGGAATGGGCTGCCCAGGGAGGGGGTTGACTCGCTTTTACTGGAGGTGTTTAAGGTGCAGGTGGATTAGGTACTGAGGGACATGGGTTAGAGATTGGTGGGAATGGTTGGACTCGATCTGATGGGTCTTTTCCAACCTGCTGATTCTAAGATTCTATGATTCTCATCCCACTATGCATGAGGCTGGGGCAAAGGACAGGCAAGTAAAAGGAAATACAGAACAAGCAGTGAGAGAAAAAGGAACTGTGCTGAGCTGAGGCCAGTGGGGACAGTGACAACCTCACGTTCTCACTGGCGTTGCCTGCACAGTCTCAGCCCCAGCGGCCTCCAGTTCGTCACTTCTAGCTAAGCGCAAGCATTTCTTTCTGGCCACCGTCCAGCTTCCTGTCAAAAATGTCACAGGGCAGAAAGAAAATGCACCCCCAACCCATGCAGATTTCCACAGGGACTAATTGCTCCCATTAAACCCATGTAGCCGTGACTCCCATGCAGTGCGACATGCATTGGGAAGCTGCGAGAGACATTCCTCCCTGTGCTGACTTGGGGGAGGTTTGTCCTCTCTGCTCCGACTGCTGCCAGGTCTTGCTCCAGTCCTTTCCCATAGGAGGAAAGGCATGGATTTGAGGGAAAAAGCATGTGTTGGGAAAGCCACAGCAAGAGGTAATGCCTTAGATGAAGTACTATTGGGCATTGGCATAGGCTGCCCAGGGAGGTGGTTGATTCCCCTTCCCTGGAGGTGTTTAAGGCACGGGTGGATGAGGTCTTGAGTGACTTGGTTTAGTGTTTGATAGGAATGGTTGGACTAGAAGATCTGATGGGTCCCTTCCAACCTGGTTGTTCTATGATTGTATGATTCTAATCCTGATGACTTTGGACAGCAGGTAGACCCTGCTGCCTCTTGGAGATACTCAGGGCTCACTGGGGCTGTGCTGGCATGACTAAACCTTCTATGGAGAAGCAATTCTTGCTTGAGTCAGAGGATGCCAGTGCCCACCAAGGAAGAGAGCTGTTGAGGCAGGCAGGTGTCTGAAATGCCACCTTAGACACTGTGAGCTGTTAAATGCACGGCCGAGGCGGCCAACTGCTACCAGCAGTTGGTACAGCTGGTGTCTGGCAGCCCATGAAGCCAAGCTGTCAGGCTGGCTCAGAGGAATGCATAAAAAGGTCTTTTCCCAGCTTGACGTGAGTTTGTCCCAAACCTTAGAAGTCATTTGATAGGAATGGTTGGACTAGAAGATCTGATGGGTCCCTTCCAACCTGCTTGTTCTATGATTCTATGATTCTATGGCTACTCTACCAGCTGTCCTGACCCCCTGTCCCCTTCTCCTCGCTTGCTCCAGCTCCATTTAATGGGATCAGATGAACTAATCCCCCGTGCCCCCTCAGAGCACTATTGGATGGGATTTCTGCACTGGGGCTGGAGGGAAAGCCATCACCCGAGCAATTGCATGCCCACATCCAGCCCCACTGGCTTCTGCTTGATGCGGAAGCTGGTCCACAGCTACGGCTTCACTGTCCAGACCCCAGGTCGGCAGGGGGACCTGCGGGCTAGCGAGGGACCTGGAGCTGTAGTACACATGGACATTTCAGCATTAAATGACAGCCTTGTTTTCTGTTGTTTTTTTTTTAAGAGACTGCATGCCTGACCAGACCGCACTTCTTGGTCTGCATCCCATATTTATCCTGTAATTACACCTCCAGACAAAGCCTGTCTGTCTGTGAGACTGCTTTTTTTTTAAAGGACACAGTTTTATTATATGGTGTGCTTTCACTGTAATGAAATCCTGGGGAGCAGAGGAGAAAGCTCCCCACAATTTAGGAGTGAAAGCTGTTCTTTCTTGATACCTGCCCCAAGAGCAAAAGAGCTTGCCCGAGCCCTCTTCCTTCCTTTTCTCAAGAAAAACCCATCCGCTGACATCTTCCCTGCTTCTCTACCACCTTACAAGGCCACAAATCCCCTCTCTGTGTTGTGCTCTAAGAGGAAGGTGTCACCTCACCACCAGGCTGGGCGTTCTTCTACCACAGGAGCAGAGCCTTGCAGTAGACGTCTTTGCAGTCTTTATAGCCAGCCAGCTAAGCTGGATAAAGCTCATTAAGCTCCTCTTTGCACCTGCCAGGATCACAGCACAACAAGGGATGAATTCCCACCAAACAGCGTTTCTGTGAAATTCCTAATGGTTCTGGAGAGGCGGGAAAGCCAAATGTGGTTGCTGAAGGCATCTGAACTCTCCATCTGCAAGGAGGAGAAAGGGTCATTGAAAAGGAGGAGAAAGGGTCATTTCACAGAAAGGGTCATTGGGCACTGGACCAGGCTGCCCAGGGAGGGGATTGAGTCACCTTCCCTGGAGGGGTTTAAGGCACAGATGGAGGAGGTGCTGAAGGATATGGTTTAGGAATGGTTGGACTCGATGATCCGGTGGGTCTTTTCCAACCTGGTGATTCTATGATTCTATGAGGAGAAGGGTGTTGGCTCTGTCCGCACACACCCCACACGGGGGCCTACTGTGTGACTGGACACACTGCAGTTCCCCAAAACTCAAGAGCCCCGATTTGTAGGTTCTCGATGATCAATGGGACAAACCCTGGTGCTGGAGGATGCTGAACCTGGCAAACCCATCCTGCATGTGGCAGCAGGTACGCTGGGAAGCGAGATTTTCACCATGACCTGCTGCACGGTGCAGGGAAGAGGAGCTGGGGCACAACTCAGCCTGGAGCCCACTTCAAACTCAGGAACAAGGAGAACAGCTCTGTGCCTCAGCCCTGGGACAGAGCAGACCCCAGCTTCCAGTTCTCCACGGTTCTTCTTTTGGATATAAAGACCAGCTGAATCGCAGAGACCATTACATTTCACTTTTGGGGTTTTCCTGAGTCTCTTTTCCAGGTGGGATCTGCAAACAGTTTATGGTCTGGCATGTACTGAGGTGCTGCCTGTAAATACACACGACTGGCTGGTCAAGCCTGACCAAAATAAAGTGACTTCGGTGCTGTGGTTTGTGGGAAGTGGCCAGCAGCTGGTCTCCTCAAGCTGACATCACTGAAAAACCGGGAATGAAAAATGAGGCTTGTTGGGGAAAGAATAAATAAAATGGGACCTTGTTGATTTTGCTAGAAGTAAATGTTACCTATAAGGCATAAAATAGCCAGTGTAGATGTTTAAAAGCAGAGAGGAATTGTTCTGAATCATTTTTCCCAGACAATTCTTTGCCCTGGATTGACCAGATTCCAGTCTGGCTGCAGCACAGAGATCTGGGAGGTGTGCAGGGGCGACCAGATCACCCAGGCAAAACGGGGAGCCCCGAGGTGGTTGCTAAGGATAGGTGACACAGTTTGTCCAGTGGAAAGCAATCCCTCCCCTCTGGAAGACGCAAAAATTCCCTTTCCCTGAAGTGCTACTGCTGGAGCTGTCGCAGGACGATGTGCAGGCGAAGTCTGTGGGCAGAGGAGATGTGGTTGCATTAGGCTGCTGATATGGAAGAGGACAATCATCTCATGTTCTGCAGAGATAGCTGCTAGCCAGACACACAATCACTGAGTCTCCTCAGGAGCAATTACTCTGCAGCAAGTTTGGTGACATTTATTGTCAAGCCCTGAATCATCTGTTTATTTTTAGTAGTTGTGAGGGATGTTTTTCCCTCCCACACTGAGGGCTGGACCAGGGACTGGTCTGTTTTGGCTTGTGGCAGAGACATTTTCAGTGGGAGGATGGACAGGACCCCTCTGGCAGGTGACACTTGGCCAGGAGGGATGGGGCCTTCAGGCCAGCCCAGGAGGGAGAGCAGCTCTCTGGAGGAGACCAAAAGCAGGGATGTTAGTACCTCCCAGACTGTCAGGGGCTACTGTGAGGTTAAAGAGGGTAAACCTGCCCTGATGCTGTGGTGAGCAGGACAAGGAGGCACAGGCTTATGGGGGTGTTCAGCCGAGTGCAGAGCAGGGACACTTGTGGCATCCTAAGGTCTTCCCAAGCAGCAATCTTATACACAAGGATCCTTGAATTGGGATCCTTGGAAGGATCCCTATTAGTTCTGGCTGCCGTTGGATTAAACCTGTTGACTGGAGGACACAGAGACAGGTACGTGTCCACCCTACCTGCATGTTGTCTCAGAGCTGTGAAGATCATATAATGGTTTGGGTTGAAAGGGACCTTAAAGATCATCCAGGTCCAATCTCCTGCCATGGGCAGGAACATATCCCACTGGATCAGGCTGCCCAAGGCCCATCCAACCGGGCTTTGAACATCTCCAGGGATGGGGCAGCCACAGCTTCCCTGGGCAACCTGTGCCAGTGCCTCACCAGCCTCATTGTGAAGAATTTCCTTCTAATGTCTAGTATAAATCTGCCCCTCTCCAGTTTATAGCCATTGCCACTCAATCTATCACCACAAGCCTTTGTAAAAAGTCCCTCCCCAGCTCTCTTGTAGCCCCTTCAGGTACTGGAAGGTCACGATAAGGTCTCCTCAAATCCCAACTCTCTCAGCCTCTCTTTGTATGGCAGATGGGACGAGGGCATCCCACAGAGCCCCTTCCATGGACCTCTTCCTTCCAACTGGAGCTCTGTCATCCCGCAGGGAGCATATGGTCCTTGCGACAGGTGTGATGAAAAGGTCAGGGAGCCTAGAAGAAGTCAGGGCAGGCCCATCACAGCCCCCAGCCTCCTTGTGTACCTTCTGCTCGACCAGCAGAAGACAAACCCCTCTCTGAAGCTGACCAGCTCTTACTGCAGCCGTTTGCTTGCAGCTGGCTGGACAAACACCATCAAAACAACATGCTTGCCAATGCTAAGTGCACACTTGCATGCAGAAAGCTCCTTCTGACCATAGATTTGAGCATTTGGAGCTGGATGTGAGGTTTCACAAAACCTCCTTTTACCTTTCCCTGTTGCTTTTGGCACTTATTTTGCCAATGACCTCGCCTTGCTTGTCGCTGCATCTCCAACTCACTGGCCCAGACTTTTAGCTTTTTTTTAAAGGTGATCATGATCTTCTGGTGTACAACTGGATTTGCTCCATGATAGCCCCCATTGCCTGGTGGGCTGTCCTCACCGGGAACTTTGTTTTTCTCTGAAGGCAAGCAGAGGACAACCAGACCTGCTGCTGGCAATGCCTGGGAACAATTCACTTTTGTTTTGGAGGGAGGGTGAACACATTTGCCTTGTGAACAGCAGAATTAGTTCAGGAAAGGGAGCTTTTCTCTTTGTGGCAAGTCTGGTGCAAATATATCCAAAGGGGGAAAACACCGTGTGATAGCGAAAAAGAGGTAAGTACCCTTGGAGTGATTGATTTCTCCCTGCAGTGGGGACATGCTGTGAAATATATATGGAAATACCTGGTGTGAAAAGCTGAAAACTGCCTCTGTAAGAGCCAGAGCTGAGCAAAAAGGTGCAGGGGACAGGGGTAGCACATGGGAAGTGGCAATTCATAGAATCATAGAATCACCAGGTTGGAGGAGACCCACCAGATGATCGAGTCCAACCATTTCTATCAAACACTAAACCATGTCCCTCAGCACCTCATCTATCTGTGCCTTAAATACCTCCAGGGAAGGTGACTCAAACACATCCCCGGGCAGCCTGTTCCAATGCCCAATGACCCTTTCTGTGAAAAACTTCCTCCTGACATCCAGCCTAAACCTTCCCTGGTACAGCTTGAGGCTCTCTCGTCCTGTCCCCTGTCACTTGGGAGAAGAGCCCAGCTCCCTCCTTTCCACAACCTCCTTTCAGGTAGTTATAGAGAGCAATAAGGTCTCCCCTCAGCCTCCTCTTCTCCAGGATAAACACCCCCAGCTCTCTCTGCCGTTTCTCACAAGGCCTGTTCTCCAGCCCCTTCATCAGCTTCATTGATCTTCTCTGGACTTGCTCTAGAGCCTCAACATCCTTCTTGTGGTGAGGGGCCCAGAACTGAACACAGGATTCAAGGAGCGGCCTCACCAGTGCTGAGTACAGGGGGAGAATAACCTCCCTGGGCCTGCTAGTCACACCCTTTCTGTGAAGCAGAAATGCCCAACTGCTTTCAACCCCTTTGTCACCCTTCTCCCTTGGTCCCTGTGCCTGTCCTGTGATGGAGCAGATGGTGTCTGTGGAATACAGTGGAATCCTGTGCTCAGTTGTGGGTCCCTCAGCACAAGAAGGATGCTGAGGCTCTGGAGCGAGTCCAGAGAAGAGCAACGAAGCTGGTGAAGGGGCTGGAGAACAGGCCTTATGAGGAGCGTCTGAGAGAGCTGGGGGTGTTTAGCCTGGAGAAGAGGAGGCTGAGAGGAGACCTCAGTGCTCTCTATAACTACTTGAAAGGAGGTTGTAGGGAGGAGGGAGCTGGGCTCTTCTCCCAAGTGCCAGGGGACAGGACAAGAGGGAATGGCCTCAAGCTCCACCAGGGGAGTTTCAGGCTCGACATTAGTTAAAAAATTCTTCACAGGAAGGGTCACTGGGCACTGGAACAGGCCCAATGGAAAGGAAGGCTGAGTCACCTTCCCTGGAGGTGTTTAAGGTGCGTGTGGATGAGGTGCTGAGGGACATGGTTTAGCGTTTGATAGGAATGGTTGGACTCGATGATCCGGTGTGTCTCTTCCCACCTGACGGTTCTGTGGTTGTGTGATTCTGTGTCCGGTGCCTCATCCCATCTCCCCACGGCCGAGCCAGCTGCGCCCTCTGGTGGCAAACTCCAGTTCAGGCTCTGCTTTTCCTGAGGGGAAAAATATGCCATTTCTTTCCTCCATTTCCCACCCATGAGGCCTGGGGGGTGTTTTGCTCAGGAGCCGTAGGAAGGGGCTTCGGCACCAGGCTGGGGTTTGCTGAAGGAGGAATAAAGACCAAAGGGAACCTTCAAACCATCATGAGACAGGGAGCAGGAGGGCAGCTCTCCCAGCTCGCAACACTGCAGTGTGCACTGTGGCTATATTTATCCGCGTGGCCGGCAGCTATATTTATCTGGAGTGCCACAGGAGCCAAAAGTCTTCAGGGTAATTTCCGTGCTGTGGAAGAACATGATCTGGGTGCTCTTTTTACTGTAAATCTCCTCTGCTCCCTTCTCCAGAGCCCTTCACTATCTTCATTGCTCTCTACAACTACCTGAAAGGAGGTTGTGGAGAGGACGGAGCTGGGCTCTTCTCCCAAGGGACAGGGTAAGAGGGAATGGCCTCAAGCTCCACCAGGGGAGATTTAGGATGGACATTAGGATTAATTTTTTAACAGAAAGGGTCATTGGGCACTGTCAGAGGCTGCTTAGGGAGGTGGTTGATTCACCTTCCCTGGAGGTGTTTAAGGGATAGGT
Source organism: Coccyzus lansbergi (assembly GCA_033558105.1). Taxonomy (NCBI): domain Eukaryota; kingdom Metazoa; phylum Chordata; class Aves; order Cuculiformes; family Coccyzidae; genus Coccyzus; species Coccyzus lansbergi. Next base: position 45,801 of record JAUMJK010001814.1, read on the forward strand.
GGACGAGGTGCTGAGGGACATGGTTTAGTGTTTGATAGGAATGGTTGGACTCAATGATCCGGTGGGTCTCTTCCAACCTGGTGATTCTATGATTCTCAGCCTTTCCCTGCTCCTCCTGAGATCCCACTATCTCTGCCATGGTGATGCTGGGTTCACCTTCCCTCCATCCCTCTCACACAGCCCTCTCTGCGTGACTTTTCCAACTGGGAGTAGGTGTATCTTCGTTTCCCTCTCCAAGGCAGCTGTATCTCTTGGTGAAGTGAGTGAACCATCCTCTGGCAGTTTTATCCAGCCTGCCTGCAGTCTTAGCCAGTGTTTGGGTTTTCTGATGAGCCCTTGCAACCTGCAAGACTGTGAAATATAAACTCTCCCAGCAAGGGCAGAAGCAGGGCAGCCCTCAGTTGCCTCCTGAAAGGGGCATTGAGCCATGCTGATAAAGGACAAGCCAAGGTGAAGAGACTAATGTTCATTAATTTTCTAAATCAAAGCAAACACAGACTGTCTCCCTTTTTTTTGTGGGTTTTTTTAAAGATGAGCTCATAACTTTTCATTGCTGGGGTTTGGCAGGACTGACTGCACATCCTCAGCACTAGCAGAGCCTCTTGTCTGGCATAGCATCCCTTCCTGCTGCCAGGTTGCAGCAATGGTTGCAGAGGCTCAGCCAGGGCGGTTCCCCTGGCCTCCGGGTGTTTGCCCATCACCCTTAAAACACAGTTCTTGTTTCTTAGAATCCTAGAATTACTAGGTTGAAAAAGACGTTCGAGATCATCAAGCCCAACTGTACTGGTCCACTTCTAAATACTATCCCTAAGCACTTCATCTCCCCATCTTTTAACTCCCTGCAGGGATGGGGACTCAGCTGGCTCCCAGAGCAGCTGTTCTAGTGCTCAAGAACCCTGTGGGTGAAGAAACTTTTCCTAAGGTCCAGCCTGAGCCTCCCCTGGCACAGCTTGAGGCCATTCCCTCTCATCCTACTGCCTGTCATTTGGGAGAATAGCTCAACACTTGCCTGGCCACAACCTCCTTTTGGGGAGATGTAAAGAGTGATAAGGTCTCCCCTCAGCCTCCTTTTCTCTCAGTCCCCCAGGTTCTCTCAGTGGCTCCTCCTGAGAGCTGTGCTGCAGCCCCTTCAGCGGCCTCACTGCTCTTCTCTGGACACGCTCAGTGTCTTTATTGCGATGAGAGACGTTACTCGTGCAGAGAGCTCCTAAAATCCTTAGGTGTAGGATGCACAGGAGGTGCAGGACATAGAGAAGGTGGAAGGGGAAATATTCTGTCCTTGAGACTTCAATACTCGTGCAGAGAGCTCCTAAAATCCTTAGGTGTAGGATGCACAGAGGGTGCAGGATGTAGAGAAGGTGGAAGGGGAAATATTCTGTCCTTGAGACTCCAGTGCTCCCTTGGGTGTTGTCGGCTGCCCGGAGGAGCCAAGGTCTGCCAGCTGGGCTGAAACCTTGCGAAACCGAGCTCCTCCCTGACGCGTTGGGGCTGCAGCAGCTGAGCAGCCAGTCAACATCACAGCAGGCGAGTGGGAGGCGGATGCAAAACCCACAGTCCTGCTGTCCGAGCCGGAAGGCTGCACCCTCGCTCCAGACAGTGCACTGAGCCAGAGACTGAGCCATGGGATCCCGTTTGTCCGTGGACGACTCCGTGCAGGTGGTGGTGGTCGGGGGTGGCTTCGGAGGCATAGCTGCCGCCAGCCAGCTCAAGTCCTGGGCCATCCCCTTCGTGCTGGTGGACATGAGAGACGCTTTCCATCACAACGTGGCCGGCCTGCGCGCTGCCGTGGAAAGCGGTAAGGGCTCGTTGGGTTCCCAGGGCATTCCTGCTGTGTGGGCCCCAGTGCGTCAGCTCTCTGACACCCACTGGTGACCACAGCAGCTCGGGGAGTAATAACGAACCGGCTACTGAAAGCGCTTACTCCGCCCCAAGGATGGGGAAAGACATGATGTTTTCTGCCTGAAAAACAACTCCTTGGCTCCAGGAGGACCCACAGATGGTTTGTGTTAAGCCAATTGCATATCTGCTGGGAAAACTGAGCAAAACTTTTTTTTTTTTTTTTTTATTTCAAGGGTTTAGAAGGTGACTAAGCTAAAACCAGCAGCAGCTAAGAGGGGCTAATGAATAGCTTTCTGTATCCGGTACTTGGAATGACAAGGAGCTCAGCAGTGAGGCCCTGGAAAACAGCCTGTTAGAGGGAGCTCACTTCGGAGACCAGGCTAACCCCATTACTCCAGTCACTGGGGATTTAGATGGAAAAATCTCATGTTCCTGGCTGGTAACAAGCATCAAAAGGATGTCAGAAGCTTCATCTGACAGGCAGATAAACATGATAAAAAAATCCTCTGATATCCTGCCTGAAATGCCCTCGGCCCCAGAGCAGCACTTACCAGCAAACCAGTACAAGAGCAGATATAAAGCAACTGAACTGAGGGTGTTACCTGGCCTCTTGCAACCAAATCTGAGGCAAAGGTCCCGAAGCTCATTGCTGAGCAGAGATAAGGCAGAGGAGAGGCCCAGCTGTGGTCCCAGGTGCATACAATTCTTTACTCTGCACAAGGATGATACGAGAGAAGGGAAGAGAGATTTGTTAGCACCTACAGAGGGAGATTGCTTGTCCATTTTCTCCTTTTACCACAGGATTTGCCAAGAAGACTTTCATCTCCTACTCTGTCACCTTTGGGGACAGCTTCCGACAAGGCAAGGTTGTTGGCATTGACCCTGGGAGGCAACAAGTCTTGCTCAGTGATGGAGAGGTGGGTGATTTGCATTGAATAACTTGGCTGTCTTAGGGGTTGATAGAATTATAGAACAACCAGGTTGGAAGAGACCCATCGGATCATCGAGTCCAACCATTCCTATCAAAGGTTCACCTGCCATTGCAGAAAGTCAGCCTTCAGCAGGATGTGTTTTGCATCTCTCCTTCTCAGAAGTTTTCTTCAGCTACAGTGTAGCTCTGAGAATGCAGTACTCCAAATCTAGGCTATGTTGGCTTCAGCTGGTGAAGCTGAGTTGGAGAAGCGACTTCAGTTTAGGTTTCAGACCATTATCCATGCTTGGAGTCCTTGATGGGGGGAAAGAGCAAAATGAGCAGGACCGTGGGGCACCTACGGAAATTGTGCCTCTGAAAAGGAAGAGGAATGCAACTCTCATCTGCCAGAGGAAAGGGAGTGTGTGTGTGCAGGACAAAGCTCTGCTCTGGAAAGGATAAATTGGACCTTTGCCCTGGAGCTGGGGGAGAGCTAGGAATGCTGTTCAGTTGTGGTAAACATCCCCGTATGACCTACAGTGCAGGTCAGCCAAGCACACAAACCCCGACCGATCCAATACCCTCAGGCTCAGAACTCACACGCACACACCAGGGTTCCTCTGTTCTGATGTAACCCTCAGCTTGGCTGAAACGCCTGACCCCAAATCAGCCAGAACCCAAGCCCTTTGGGAAGGCACTGATTGCTTTCCTCTAGGTTTCTCCCACCTGCAGGCAGATATACAAATGCCCACGTTTAATACTGACCCTGTAACTCTAGAAGGTACACAGCAATGAAACCAATGACCTGCTTCTACAGAAGGTGGCCCAGAGAGAAGCAGGTCCTTACCATCTCCTCTAAAACTAATAGGCAACGTGGGAAAAGACTGCAGCATTTAATCATCCTGAAAAGCTTGGCAGCAGAGACTGTCTTTCCCCACGTGTGCTGAATTGGCACCACCCCTTCTAGCCACACTTATGTGGCCTAGAGCTGTGTTGGCATGCGGGTGTTTGCAATAAATGCCACACCCCATCAGATGAGCTCTTATTCTTAGAGCTGGATTTAGAGCTCAATAATTAACGCTGGGAGCTCAGATCCTTATCTAACTATCAGAAGAAACAAGGGCAGCAGCTCTGATAAACTCTATTCAGCTGGAGAACCTCATCTCATTTTTCACACAGAGGGTTATTGGGCATTGGAATAGGCTGCCCAGGGAGGTGGTTGATTCACCTTCCCTGGAGGTGTTTAAGGGACGGGTGGATGAGGTGCTGAGGGACATGGTTTAGAGTTTAGTGTTTGATAGGAGTGGTTGGACTCGATGATCCGATGGGTCTCTTCCAACCTGCTTGTTCTATGATTCTATGATCTCTGGTCAGAGGAGGGTGAAGGAGCTAGCCCCTGGAGACAGCTGTGATGGGAGCTTTGGTGTCTGGCAATAAATAACAGGTTATTTTCTGTAAGATTTCCTAGTTATCAGCCGGGGATGGAGGAGAGGGCATGAGTGAATTGTACCTGGGAGGCAACAGTTGTATTGCAGACTCTGTTTTGAAGTAGTCTAACATCCCATTCCACCTTCTGTCCTCCCAGGAGCTTCACTACTCCCATCTCATTCTCGCAACAGGCAGTGATGGGCCGTTCCCTGGGAAGTTCAACAAAGTCATTGACATGGAGAGTGCCATCCAGACCTATGAAGACATGGTTAAGGAGGTGAGGAATCAACTTATTTCCTAGGAAGCAGCTGCCTGCCTTAGTTCAGCTTCCCTGTCCCAAGACACTTCTGTGGGTCTCTGTGTCTAAGAACCTGCAGGGAAAGGCCAGGACAAGGAGCATGTCCTAGCTTGGCTAGCGTTCTGTATGCCCCAGCTGTCTGCGCAAGGGGACACCTGAAATGCTCAGCAGCGTAACAGTGCACACAAGAACTGTGCACGGGGTTCTCAATTTTTCTTCCTCCTGAAGAACTAGGTGTTTATTGCTGTATCTCAGAAAGGTCTGTTCATGGAGTGCCGAAAGGCATCTGTCTTCCTGCACATAACAGTTCTCTTGTAACATGAGTTTCTTCTTTACTTCAAGATTCAGAAGTCTGAGCGCATCCTGGTAGTGGGAGGAGGTGCTGCTGGGGTCGAGATGGCTGCAGAGATCAAAACAGAGTATCCAGCCAAAGAGGTAGTAGCATATCGGTTACTGTTAACTTCTTCCTTGTTTCTGAGACTGTTCTAGGATTGTCCTGGTGGAGGTATCAGAGATCACTGCAAATCAGGGGTTTCCATGCAATGGCAGCCTTCACTCTCTTCTGAGTGTCCTTTAGCCTGTCACCAGCAATCATGGGCACTAAATGCCTTTCACTGCTTCACTCGCCTTGGGTGCCGAGCAGCATGGAAGAAAGCCGCTCCTCTGGCACGCGGTGAGTCCTGTCCCATTTGCTGTTTTGTCCTCAACAGGTCACGCTCATTCACTCAAAAGCTGCACTAGCGGATGAGGAGCTGCTAGATAGTGTCCGTCAAGTGGTGAAAGAGATTCTCCTCAGAAAAGGAGTGCACCTCCTGTTAAGTATGTACTTAACGATGCCTTTGAAGATCTACACTCTGAAGCTGCTCTTCCTTTAGCCAAAGCATCTCTTTCCGACATCCTCTTTCTGGCTTTTTTGACTAAGCATCCTCCCTTGAATTCTGGTTTCTCTAAATACATCTGGGATTACTTGAAACAGGAGCCTAGTAAAGGTTTGTCACCCAGGGCTCTCTGTCACTACAGGTGAAAGGGTCAGCAATTTGGAAAACCTCACACCAAACCTGTTCCAGAAGGACACAGTAGTAACGACAGAAAAGGGCACTGAAGTGGTGGTTGACATGGTCGTCCTGTGCACAGGGATAAAGATTAACTCCTCTGCATATGCTGCTGCATTTGGTAAGTGAAAAACCACTGTGTGGGGAGAGGCAACCCAGTTCTTCAATGTCTTCAACTTTACTATGGTGAGGTTAGGAATCAACCCTAGACCACCGGCTGTGGTTATTCCATGATACAGCAAATGCTCTAACATCACATTAGATATTTCACTCGATATGTGACCCTTGGAAACTTATAGAACAAGTGGCCAACAGTCTTCTCCAGCTCCAAGAAACTTTAGTGTCCTAGTGCAGCATGAGGCAGATGACACCTAGAAGCTGATGCTAACATCTGCTGTCAAGGCCAGGATTTCATCCAAGATAGACGCTTGTTACATGAATGGACCAGCAGGTCCAGGGAGGTTATTCTCCCTCTGTACTCCGCACTGGTGAGGCCGCTCCTTGAATACTGTGTCCAGTTCTGGGCCCCTCACCACAAGAAGGATGTTGAGGCTCTGGAGTGAGTCCAGAGAAGAGAAACAAAGCTGGTGAAGGGGCTGGAGAACTGGCCCTATGAGGAGCAGCTGAGAGAGCTGGGGGTGTTTAGCCTAGAGAAGAGGAGGCTGAGAGGAGATCTCATTGCTTTCTACAACTACCTGAAAGGAGATTGCAGAGAGGAGGGAGCTGGGCTCTTCTCCCAAGTGACAGGGGACAGGACAAGAGGGAATGGCCTCAAGCTCTGCCAGGGGAGATTTAGGCTAGAGATTAGGAGGAGGTTTTTCACAGAAAGGGTCATTGGGCATTGGAATAGGCTGCCCAGGGAGGTGGTTGATTCACTTTCCCTGGAGGTGTTTAAGGCACGGGTGGATGACGTGCTGAGGGACGTGGTTTATTGTTTGATAGGAATGGTTGGACTCGATGATCCCATGGGTCCCTCTCAACCTGGTTGTTCTATGATTCTATGATTCTATGATTCTACATTCTGAGTGAAAATAGGCTTAGCACATTCAGCTTTCTTGCCCAGTGTCACAGAGCGTTCAATGATTTGTTTGGTGATCCATCCTCAGTCTGAGTCCTCTTACAGCACAATATCAGTTGGGGTATTAACTATGGAGCAGTATTAGCCTTGTATGGTCTCCTTCTCAGGCTATGTACACCAGCTCTCAATGTTCCTTGATGTTTCTACTGAAATATCAGGGATGATTTTTTTGCATGAGACCTCAATAATTAACTACAGTAAGGCAAAAAGCATCTCTGCTTGGACTTGTAGAAAAAAGGGTGGAAAACCAGCTCCTCGCTTTGTGTCAATAACGTTTGACAACATTGTCATCTGCGTTGTGAGGTCTTGGGCCACGGGAAGTGTCACAAAATTCTTTCTGAAACCTTACTGTTTGGCAAAACAGGGGACAAGTTGGCAAGTAACGGTGCTCTGAAAGTCAACAAGCACCTCCAGGTGGAAGGCTACGAGAACATCTACGCCATTGGGGACTGTGCGGATCTGAAGGAACCAAAGATGGCCTATCACGCTGGGCTCCACGCCAATGTTGTGGTGACAAACATCATCAACAGCCTGACACAAAAGGCTCTTACAACCTACGAACCAGGTAAGGTCATCTCCTAGCACCTGGCCTTAACCGTTGCGCTGCTTTTCTGCAAGGAACTGCTGTGCAACACACACATTTCAGAACTTGAATGGGACACTGATTAGAGGTGTAAGAACCCCCAGCTGAGATTGACAATACAGGCTTATAGCTCAGGCTACATCTTCTGTCTGACCAAAGACACTGTATAAGTAATTACCTGTGTCAGTCTACAGAGACAATGTACCCTTTCTTCACTAAGGCCTTCGTTACTAAGGTACTGGTGGGTGTCATCAAACTCACTTCCTTTCTCCAAATTGCTTACTGCCCAGTTGTATCCTAGGAACGATGACAACACTCTTCTCCTCTTCAACTACACAACAAACACAAACTGAACAACACATTCTCAAAAATCTAGCCAGGTGATGGGTCTCGTTAATAAGCAGTCAATGAAAGTACTTACCATAACTATGTTGAAAGCTGTTCCATGTGGATGGAGGATATCTGGACACCAGCTTGGTTTTTAGTGTTTTAAATTTTGTTGTCTACTTTTTGTACTCCCTTTTGGGAAGAGAGAATCGTTCTTAAAGATGCAGAAAGCCCAACCCTTCAGTGTTTCCCATAACAGAAGAGGTAGAGCAGATGGTAGGGAAACTTTGAGTAGCTCTCCCTGTGCTAGTTTATTCCCTCGTCATGCAGCACATGAGTCCCGTGCTTCACAGTATGTGTAGGTGTAAGGAGATGGTTGGGAAGGGAGGATTTGGGGGAATTTAAACATGTACATATAGTAGGGTTCAATACTTTGCTTTGAAACTGCTTGACTTAATCCTCTGCATTTTCTTTCCAGGGTCACTGACATTCCTGCTTTCAATGGGCAGGAATGATGGCGTAGGCCAGGTGAAGGGTTACTATGTGGGGCGGCTTTTGGTGACCATTGCTAAAAGCTGGGACCTGTTTGTCTCCAAGAGCTGGAAGACGATGGGACAGACAATGCCCTCTTAAAAGGAGACCAGTAACAAACCAGCAAGGAGTATAGCAACTGGAAGAGGCTGAGGGTGGACTCTTATTGCTTGGACAGATCGATACTGTGTCCTGCAGCACCTCCTAAAGCCACTTGTCAGCATTCTGCACTAAAGGGGGGTCCTGCCTTGCTGTGAAGGGGAAGGAGGCACTTCCCAAAGGGAGTTTGCACAAGTTCTCACGATAAAAAACAGGGAAGAATATTTCATTTACTTCCTTGTTGAGATAGCTCATGGCAAGAAACTTGGTTTACCTTGATTTGTAACAATTAAACACCATGGTTTTCAAAATCTCTGTGGTTTGTTTGTTATGTGGAGTTTCCCTGGCTTTCTCTATTCTTGCTATCCCAAAAGTACCTGCCTCCTACAGATCTGCTCTGCCGCAGGGAGGAAGAATGTCTTGCAGCCAAAGACAAACAAAAGCCTTGAAAAGGCTCTGGTAATCCTGGAACTCCACAGAATATAATGCAGCTTTGTGTCAACACCTCAACAGCAGTTTAATTATGTCACTCGTAATGTTGTGCTGGTCACTTTTGTGCTAGGTGTGATACAGCAAGCACTTAAATTACCAATGCTGCTGCTGCTTTTTTTTTTCCTTTTTGTTTTTAAAGTGAGAAATTCCCAGAGCAAAAGCAGGGTTTGGACAAAAACCACACTTGACACTTCTTTTTTTTTTCTTATAAAACAGACAAAATCAACATGAAATATATTCTCAGTAATTACAGAGATTACTGTGAGTTAAAACCAAAAGAGAAGCTCCTCATGCATCATTTGTAAAAACTCTTTTCCCCCCCTCTCTGGGCTGAAGGCAGAAATTCACAATCCACCCTCCAGGGAGGGAAAAATGGAGCAGAAAGTTTTTAAGAGCTTTCTTTACAGTGTGTGTGTGTGAAAAATCTATCTCTACAAATCTAAAATGAGGTTACTCTTCTAAAAACTTCTAAACTAAAGCAACAAGGGACACTAAACAAACTCCTGAAAAGAGACGGTAACTCAATTGCTTAAGGTGATATAAATGGCTAGATGATGCTGATGGCATGAAGAAATCGGACTAAACCCCTCTCATCTCTAGTCACAGCTCTTCATCAAGTCACAACACATCACACTACTACCACTCCTCCTCCTTGTCACACTGAAAAAATAAAACCCACCTCTAATGCTTTTAACGCTACTCAAGTTTGTTGAAAAATAAAGTTTCATTTGGCTGCCGTTGCTACTTAGTGTCTAGTTTGGCCATTTCTTGCACATAGATGCCAATACTTTCACTGTCGAAGAGCAGAAAGTAAATGTTCTTCAAGGAGGAAGAGCTGGTGCCATCAAAATGGGTGGAAATAGCTCGTAGAGTCACCTGGGCTGCCGTCTGTTTTGGGAAGCAGTTTCTACATGGTAGGGGAAGAAAACAGAAGAAGTGAGTGTCAGCCACTTGCACAAACATTATGCACACACTACGCTAAAAGGAAGAAACCACAGCAATACCAGCTACTGGCTGCCCATCAGGTAGTGCCTGTTGCAGTTTTGCAACATGTCAATCCCAGAAGCAAACCCCAAGGTTTTGTTAGCAATATTCATCTGCTGCTGTATTAGATTTCATTTGCTACTAACTTCTATAACCACAGAAAGGTTTTAATACTCTCCCTTAGAATTAGACTTTGCCACACCATGCTGGGCAGTCTGAAGAGTTCAAGGGGTGATTATATTTCAGTTCAAAACTGGAAAACAAAGCCATCAATGGCTTATTTGACTTTCTTGCTCTGTCATTAAACATACTTTGCCAGTTTTACTTTCATTTAATTTGCTAGTGGGCCAACACAACTGGGCTGTACCGTGTACCCTACTCCTTGAGCATTACTAACAAAATCAAGCTACATTTCCAATTAAGAATAAGCATTCAGACTCCAAAACAAAAGAACAACTGCTGCAGTTAGCAGGGACTGTGTAGGCTGATCACGGATAGGGCTGATCACAGAGCAAGATTAACAATCTGTCAGCTAAACAAAAAAAAAATACTTAAATTCCTCAATCAAGCACATTTTATGTGCTAGTTATTGTGAAATAAATGTGCAGTCTTACCACTGGTTTCATAGTTCCCTTCTTAAAACAGAACTATAGTTAAGAAACACTGCTTTTCTTTTGAAAGGGAATATTTTGCATGACAAGACTGTTTCACACATGTTGTCAAGACGACTTTAGCAAACACCCCGCGTTTAACTAGCTCGGTTTGCATCGCTGTTACTCACCTCCAGTATTACACTGACACCATTTTATCAGTATCAATGTAGTTTTAATAAGATTCGCCACAGCAAAATGTGAGACATAGTAACTGAAGTGGTGCACGCCCATAGGAGAAGAATGAAAATTATTGCCTGGCAGTAGAAAATGCAGCAAACCCGCTGTGTCTGGTGAGCTAACTTCTCTATGTAAAAGTCTCCTGGTCATTCATAGAATCATAGAACAACCAGGTTGGAAGAGACCCATCGGATCATCGAGTCCAACCATTCCTATCAATCGCTAAGCCAAGTCCCTCAAGACCTCATCCACCTGTGCCTTAAACACCTCCAGGGAAGGGGAATCAACCACCTCCCTGGGCAACCTGTTCCAATGCCCAATGACCCTCTGTGGGAAAAACCTCCTCCTAATCTCCAGCCTAAATCTCCCCTGGCGGAGTTTGAGGCCATTCCCTCTTGTCCTGTCCCCTGGCACTTGGGAGAAGAGCCCAGCTCCCTCCTCTCTACAACCTCCTTTCAGGTAGTTGTAGAGAGTAATGAGGTCTCCTCTCAGCCTCCTCTTCTCTAGGCTAAACACCCCCAGCTCTCTCAGCCGCTCCTCATAGAGCCTGTTCTCCAGACCCTTCACCACCTTCGTTGCTCTTCTCTGGACTCGCTCCAGAGCCTCAGCATCCTTCTTGTGCTGAGGGGTCCAGAACTGAACACAGAATTCAAGGAGTGGCCTCACCAGTGCTGAGTAATTCAAGTTCCTTTAAGTCGGAGAAGCACGGTGCCAAGGTCAGCCCCCTTCATGCCACAGAGCAACCAGTCCCTCTCTATCACAGCAGCAGCTCTCGGATAGCTCATTACACCATTGCTCCCCAGTACAGACCCCCCTCTTAGGCAGCAAGAGCCATACCTGCCACTGGGAAACGGGGGGAAAGCCACAGATTTCAACTTCTTGTCTTCTGCGGCTGTTAAGCAGTTCTTTACGGTCTCTTCAAGCTGCTCTTCACACTTGTCTGAGCCCCACTGGGGGATGTGACAGTGGATGACAAACTTTGCTGCAAGGCCGCTAGACTGAGTAAGTGCAGCTAACACAAACGAAAACATATCATTTAGTTTTGAACAGAAACCACTCTGCAATGACCTCTCAATCCAGTGTTAGTTTCTTAATTACATTACCTCTCCAAAGAAATATATTAGGAATTAAAATATACCACAATGGCTCACTTGCAATCACAATCTGTCTGTCTCATCATTACTTTTATGATAAATTAGTGTTTCTTTGAAGGCCAAAGAACCCTTTGATTAGAACAGTTATTTAATAATATCTTATAGCTTTCTCTTTCAGCACAGCCCTTATATTTGTTTAACGAGAAGTATCAAAACCTTCCACTGAACACAGTATCAGATATTTCTGCAGTGCTCTCACAGTCTTATCTAAAGGCTTTGCCCAAATATCCTGCATCATCATTAATCATTACAGCTCCAGGCTGTTAGGGTGTAATATTTAGACCCACTCCACAGCTTCAGACAACAACATGAAAATCAAAGATGTTTGTTGAAAGTCTCCACCAGTTATGCCCAATTAAAAATCTCAAATTGTTTTTTCAGGAAGTGTAGTACTTCCTCAGGACCTGCAGAGCCCACAGCACTAGCACTTCTGAAAATCTGTGCCTCGGGAATCGCAGGTTAAACAGCCTGAAATCAGCTGTGCAATTAATACCCAAGGATGAAAAACCCTGTACACTGTCACAGAGGAATTCTACCTAATGCTTCGCTGTCATACTTAAATTTCAACCAGAAGAGAAATGTCAGGCCTTTAACCACGGAAGCAAGCTGAGTGCGAACACCACAGGTATCCTGCGAGCAGCACCTGAATTCAAGCCCATTGGGCTGGAGCACAAGCGTTTGCAGTAGACAAACCTCAAGTGATCAACAATCATTTATTACCACTTGCCTCAAAACCCGCAGAAGAGGCAATTTCAAACACAGCAACACAACATGATGCTTGAGAGCACACACTTTCCCATCTATGACGCTAAGATTATCTTCTTTCCTGGGACTGTCTCCATAGCATAAAAAGAACCTATTTTCTAGTTTAGTTGACAGAGAAAAGTAGTTTACTTTGATGGTATGGCCTATATTTCTGATTCAATGCAAAAGTGAAGCAAAATATCTTGTTGAAAAATTTCCCTGCCATTTGAGATTATAAAACAAGGGTATTCATTTAGGAATTTTCCAACACCTAATTGTTTAAAGCATTTAGTTTCTTAATTATTGAGAAACTAAGACAAATAAGACACTAGAAAATACACTGTAACTTTTCTCCAGCTGCCTTTGTCCCCTATGATTGGTTTAATTTGCCCACAAAGGAAGGCATAATCTCAAGTCCCAAACCATTCACTGCTACAGGTGTATTAAACATTCAAAGGGAGCTCTTCTATCATTTGTATTTCTATAGAGCAGCTGTAGAGCCTGGGAGAAGAGCAGCAATAGCTCTTCCAAAAAGTATGCCAGGCCTGAAGATTGCATCACATCTTTAGTTGTGTTCAAACTGAGGTAATCGTTTGGGTTATACAGTTCATCAAATATGCATAAAGCAGAGTAACTTATAAACTACCACTGCTCTTAGACCTCAGATGTTAGACTGAGAGGTGTTTCTAATTCTGCAGCACAAGCAGGAAACATGGTACGCAGGTGACAGCACAATTTTTGCTTAATTTTTGGACTCCCACAGACACAAATCACCTAAGATAGATTCATCAGATAAATTATGGTGGCACCTAGAAGCCCAAAGACAAAACGAGCATGACTTTGAAAAGGGAACAGTAACATTTCCATCACATAAGCAAACACACATGTGTAATGAAGAACAGATCAGAATGTTCAGAGAAAAGAACACGTGAACTGAGCTGTTTCCAAAAGAGAGCACAGTATCCTTTTTACCTTCGGCAACTTCCAAAGGTCCTTGAGATTTGCGAAGCTCTTTCACCGTTTCTAAAAATTCTTTCCCTCCAGCCTTTTCCAAAGCCTTGCCTGCAAGGACACAGAGCAAAAGGCCTTGACGTCTAAGTATCAGCATAAAAAACCAACTTCACATTATTTATAAGAACATTGGCCACATATTATTGTTTTCCACTATTCAGCAGCAGCTGATGTTTGCGTTTCCCACTTTATCCAGCCACAGACAAAGTTTACTTTTAATTGGTTTTGAAAACCCCAGTATGTTATTTCTCAAAATCACTTTGATATAATTATCTGTAAGAATGCTATCTTACTCTGACTTGTGGCTAAGGAAATGAACAGTGGGATTTTCAGGACTCAGGTTTTCAGCCTTCAAAGTCGACCCAACAGTCAACTCTACTACTATCTGAAATAAATACAGCTGGGATGGCAGTGAAGGTCTTGACAACTGATTGTACAGAACAATGACCCAAAAGCCTGCTACGAGATCCTCCACATGACTGACTGAATATCTTTTTTACATCCCTCTTGCTTCAATTTCCATACTTGCACATCAGCAGTAATAATAATTCCTTATTTCACATGAGCTGTATAAGGCTTTGTACTTTTTATGAGTATTTCTAAAGTATGTTAAATCCTAAAATGAAAAGCATAATTAGAAGTGCTACTAATATATATTTTTTGTCATGGAATCTTCAGAGGCAAATGAAAAAGAATCCAATAAAGACCATGATAATAATTACTTACACCTTTGCTGCTTATGTGTTTCAATAAATTATCTGTGTTTTAACTGTCATAAGGCATTTTTAAAAACAGATAAATTAGCAATTAGCCTGTTATAACTAGTCAGATCCAGCCTGATTTTCTGAAGTGTTGTAAGTGATATTTTATGGCCTGGGGAAGATTCAGATGAAACAGGATGTGATCTCATCCGGCAGCTAGAACATCAGCTACTGTTCCAACTCTAGATCTGGGGTTTTTTTTTTCTGCGTGTAGCACAGCCTCACCTATTTCTTCCTTGAGGTCTATTTCAGCAGTTGTAGGGTGAACGATGCCTTCGACTTTCATGGAGCCAATATGGCTGATGTCACTCTGTGTCAGAGAAAGCTGTAAAACAATAAGGAGGGAGTAGAACAAAAATAAAATAGTAATCTGACTGCAAAATCATTTTCATACCAAAAAACTAAACTGAAAGAAGCCTAGATTCAGTCTTTCAGAGCTTGCTAGTTTTATTGGGTTCAGCATGTGCAATTCTGATTTTGAGACTTGAATTCATTTGTACACCATTCAGATTATTTTGTGGTATGCCCACAGCCTGGAAGCTTCCTCCAGAGGAAGTTACAGCTAGAAAATTCATGTTCTAGAATCACATTTTGAAGAGAAAAGGCTATAAGAAATTACTTAGGACAGTACTGTGTCCAGTTCTGGAGTCTCCAACATAAGAAGGATATGGAACTTTTGGAACCAATCCAGAGGAGGCCATGAAGATGATCTGAGGGCTTGAGCACCTCTACTATGAGGACAAGCTAAGAGACTTGGGGTTGTTCAGCCTGGAGAAGAGAAGGCTTTGGGGAAACCCTATAGTGGCCTTTCAGTACCCAAAGGGGCTAGAAAAAAAGCTGGGAAGAGACTTTTTACAAGGGCTTGTAGTGACTGGATACGGGGAAACAGTTTTAAATTGGTGGGGAGAAGATTTAGATTAAACATTAGGAAGAAATTCTTTCCACTAAGGATGGTGAGGCCCTGACACAGGTTGCCCCATCCCTGGAGGTGATCAAGGCCAGGTTGGATGGGTCTTTGAGCAGCTTGTTCTGGCAGGAGGTTTCATTGCCCATGGCAGGAGGGTAGAACTGGATAGGCTTTAAGGTCCCTTCCATTCCATAAGGTCCCTAAACCATTCTATGATTCTATGACTTTATGGTTTGGTTTATGCTAGGCTGTCCACTGAAGAGATCCAAATCTGTTACAACTTTGTATTACCTTTTGTCCTGGCACAAGGCTCTTGGAGGACAAGATAGTGAAACCATCCCCAGGTCCATCTTCGGATGCTGAATTTGAAGTTCCCTCTTTTTCATTGTCCTTTTGTTTGTTCTATTTGGGGGCAGAGAAAAGCAAGAACTCTCAAAGGAAAGAAATAAACCTTTACCGTTATTCAGTAATGGATAGATTCAATCAGCTACTACAAATCTAATCTTCTCAGATCAATGTATTACTCATAGCCTTTTAATCCCCAAAGCTTATGTAACCACAGAGCTTTTCACTGTTTATATAATGCTAAAACATCAGTGGTTCGTCTGAGGCACTACATACGTTTGTAGTCACATTAAGAGTCAGAGCACCCACATCCATCTGTAGTTTTAGCAGTAATTCGGGTTGCATTTGTGGATGGATGTGTGCTAGTCTATTTTTGCTGCTAACAGAGCAGACTTCATACTAAATCGAACTTAGTAACCCTGTCAAATACTCCAATCTGAAGGAAAAAACAACTGCATGATCTGTAAAAAATGATAAATGTCAGCTAATAAGTCATCACCTAGGATATGGCAACCCTAGGAGGGAGAGTAGAAATTGAGAGAGTGCAGAGCAGCCTTGAGAAAAGGGATCTGAGGTTGAAGGTAAGTTGAACATGAAATAACATTTGATAGGAATGGTTGGACTTGATGATCCAGTGGGTCTCTTCCAACCTGGTGATTCTATGATTCTATATGATATATTCTATATGATCTATATGATTCTCCCTTCTTCTACACCTCTGGAGTCACATACCTGCCTCGTGCTTACCTTTTTGGGCGTCCGGGCTTTGGTAGACTTTGCCTTCTTCCCACTCTTTTTGTTCACCATGGATTTCCTTCCTTTCTTCTCAGGAGCAGGGGACAGGATAGTCTCAGACTTGCCTTTGGCGCCCCGTTTCTTGGCTAGGAGCTCGGGCTGAATTCTGGGCAGGACACCTCCACTTGCAATAGTCACACCTTTAAGCAACTGCAAGAAGAAGAAGTAGTGTAAAAGAGCACATGATAGATTGTCTTAGCCTGTACTCAAGCTATATTCGCTGACTATATTACACATATGCAAATAAGAGTCCACACTCCCAAAAGCACTGCACCTTGTCCCTTTATAATTAAAAAGAATAGAGACCAATAAGTGAGAAAATCCACAGTGACAAGAAATAGAATCTAGTTACAGAAACTTGGCAAGTGACAGAGACCAGCCAGCACGTCCCAAAGAATTCTCTTACTGTACAGGCCTGTCTCTCTTTTCTCTTCCAGCTCTGGTCTTTCACCACACCTATCTCGGAGACTCAAGAGCAGTGAGAGTGTAAAAGGAGATGGTAAGTGCCTGTAAACTACTTAAAAAAAAATGATTGCACCCCAGCTCTGCTCAAAGAAAGACTAGTTGTAGATCTCTTGGGCAGGGAAAGAGATTCAGTGAAAGTAGGTATGTGCCCCAAGAACCTGTTTTGCAGATGTGAACAACAGGAATGGGTTGTGACATCATGTGGAAGACAAAACCTGGCTAAATCCTAATGGACAACAGTAGATCCAGTTCCCAGTTCACAGGCCAGTCAGCAGGACCACTGAGCAGGGAACGGGTTGGTGGTGTTAGCATGATTTGCTCTCTGTCCTCGCCTCTCTTTCCACTTGTCAGCCCACTTGACTGGAAACAGAGCTGGATGACTTCATGGGCACCACACTTTCATTATTTAAAGCAGTCAAATTAAGTCTTTCAAAGTGTGAATGATGTCATTCCCCTTCACATGGGGCCAACCAAAAAGAGATCCTCTGATGCTGACGGCACCTTTCTGGCACCCCTGAATGCTGCAATTCATAGCCCATGCCATGATTTCTCTTCTCACTCAATGAGTTTAGCAGAAGTGATCCCACAAATGAGTCAAAGCACTGCAAATCAGAGCCTGGGTGCTAACGGGACCTGGACATATAGATGGGGAGACCGTCCTGCAGGCAGCAATAGCAGAGTAAGCCAGACCCCTACCCAAGATGGGCCTCACAGCCAGTATAACAGAAAGCACACAGTTCTACAGCTTTGGGGAAAAGATCCATATGGCATATTTTCTTTAAGTATTGGATGTCCCTGAGGAAAAAAAAAATTAAGCATAGAGTTCACCCACTTCAACAGGACTCACAGGCTGCAAAAGAAGCAAAATCTATATCCAGAGGATTTAAGATGAGGTATCTCAGAAGCATCTTTTTGTTTTCTTTTATCCAGGAAGGCATAATCTTGTCTTCTTCTGCTTTAATAATTGTGTTCTCATCCATATGGGAGACTAAATTATTTCTAACCTTCCCTGGTAGCGGCTCCATTCAGGCCACAGCATACAACTCACATTGAAATGCAAAGAGGTACCTGATTCAGTTCCTCATCATTAGCGACAGCCAGGAGGATGTGTCTGGGGGCAATTCTTCCTTTCTTGTTGTCTCGTGCTGCATTTCCTGCTAGTTCTAGAATTTCAGCTGTTAACACATTGAGATATAAATCAGTAACAAAAATGCAGCTTATGTGCACCTTGTGTACATGCTTTACATTCCCTCGTAATATCCATCTACCTTTTCGGGGCACTTTCCATTTAAATGGTTTTTGCCACAAAAAGGCAGAAACCAAAGCACATTCAATGTATTTTAAAATTTACATTAAATAATTTATCCTTCCTGATTCTCTAAAGGAGAGTTAGCAGAAGACAATCTAAGATTGGATCACATAACTTCTTTTAGGAGTGCCAGGTCAGAATTCTCTTTCAAAAAAACCAAGAATCACCCAATAAAAATGTGCATCAGAAGACCAGAACACAGCAGTAACCCCGTAAGAATTAAACAGTAAAAGCAAGCAATGAAACTCCAAACCTAGAACAGACAGTTCTGACAAAATAGCAAAGATTCTTAGGTTCAGGTAAGATGAAGACTGAGGTGCATTTAAAGAAATACTTTGAAAGCCAACAAACCAGCCAGGCAATGCTGCAATTGAAAATCTGTGAGAAGCTTCATTTCAGAACAAGATATGAAAGGTTTGACTTAGAGGCAAGCAGAAACAACATAAGGGCTTCAGTGCATGAATGATTGGTAGAAAGCTCCTTCTACATCTCTGGGAACATAAGGTCACTTCAAAAGTCATTTCTTTAAATTCACAATAATGTTTATTCTGTGGCTTGAGTCACTGAGCTTTTTCTAATCGTTACAGAGGAAACATAGACACATCTTTCTGAGTTTATTTAAGCTGCAGCAGTCAGTATAATTCATTAACTTACACAGTTTGGCCCCTACTCAGACGTTGTTTTTCATGTAAGAACTCTACTGAAACACTGAGAAGGAAGGACAAGGGAGTGATTTGCTCCACATAATCATAAAAAACATATTCACGGCTTGTTTCATTTTAAAAGTATCCAGTGTCCCTGCCTTCTCCCTTTTATTTTGTACATCTGTAACAGGGGTAAGAAAGCTACAGCCCATCCTACTAATGATATCAACTAAATAAAGAACTGTAATTATTACAAAAAAGAAGAACTTTCATCGAAAAATCTAGTAGAAATCAACATAACACTCTGGCTAAAATTCAAAGGATTTCAACGGGAGGTTTAGTTCATGGGGAAAACACAAGTTTTCGGTTTCACTCAAATAAAAGAAGTGCATGCCAGTCATCCAGTTTTCACTGCTATACAGCACACACACCTAACTGAATGTTGGGGAGGTAAAAAACATTGTTTAGTACTATGTGTGTATTCACAGTGAATTGTTTAAGAAAAAGCTAGTGTCTATTGAGTTTGGTTTTTTCTCATATTTCAAGAAACACTATTTAAGTGCTTGGTTTTTCAACTTTGATTTTAGGAAATATTAGAACCACAGTTGCGATAACTAGGGCACTGCTATGAGAAAAAGGCAGTAAGTGATATAACAATCAACAAGTCTTCTCCCAAGTGACAGGGGACAGGACAAGAGGGAATGGCCTTAAGCTCTACCAGGGGTGGTTTAGGCTGAACATTGGGAAAAAGATTTTCACGGAAAGGCTCATTGGTCACTGGAAGAGGCTGCCCAGGGAGGTGGTTGAGTCACCTTCCCTGGAGGTGTTTAAGGTGCGGGTGGATGAGGTGCTGAGGGACATGGTTTAGTGATTGATAGGAATGGTTGGACTTGATGATCTGGTGGGTCTTTTCCAACCTGGTGATTCTATGATTCTATGAATCAAAAATGGTCTCACACCGCAAATATACACTGGGCCTACGTTAAAAGTTCGGCCAGCAACCTTGGCTCTGGCATTTCCTAACCTTGGAGCATTTGACTTGGAGATTAAAAAAGGAGACTGAAGAGAGATCCTACATAATCCAGCTAAATTTACTGCTGCAGGGCTGGAAGTTTCAGGCCCAATTCCTAGACCTCTGCCAGTGGAGCTGATGCAGCAGCAGACAGAGGGAACAGATTGCCATCCATTGTGCAGACCAGCATAGAGCAAGAAGAGAGACCCAGAGTTCTCCAGCGGGTTTTGCAGATGTGTGCTGACAGCAGAGGAAAATTGCATCAGAAAAAAAAACCCCAAAACAACAACAACAAAGCAACACATACTTACCTGCGTGGTAACTGAAGATCTTTCAGATGTGCCAACAACAGGCACATCCTGCTACCTGTGTGCTCACCCCACTTGGGTCCTGTGGCCAGCAGCATCCTGAGACGGACTCAAATGTCCTCTGCCTAATGTCAAGAGCAGAAAACGCAGAACACTCAAATGCCAGCCGCCTACTACGGGACACCAGGAAGAAGGGAATCCAAGGCAGAGATGATGTATGGCAGACTCTGGAATTTGCATATAACTTACCAAAGGATGCCAATTATTTGCACAGGTAAATAACTGCCTTACCTCTCCCTAATGACTGTCTATACATACATTTTGCCAATGCTGGAGGCAAAGACTCAGTCTTAAGAATAAAAAAAAATGCACTTGCAAAATGCAACATCAAATCTGGAGGCTTCAGTTACCACATCCTCTGCTGTTAAGAACAGATTACTAAAGAAACTGCTTATTGTTTCCTGTATAAACATCTTTTAGGCTGGACAGCAGGAGGAAATTTTTCACAGAAAGGGTCATTGGGCATTGGAACAGGCTGCCCAGGGAGGTGGTTGATTCACCTTCCCTGGAGGTGTTTAAGGCACAGATAGATGAGGTGCTGAGGGGCACGATTTAGTGTTTGATAGGAACGGTTGGACTTGATGGTGGGCCTCTTCCAACCTGGTGATTCTATGATTCTATGAAAGTTGAGGTTACCTAAATTCTGAAAAGAACAGTGAGAATACACATCCTCTAATGAAGCCTTACACTACCAGCTCTCTTGGAAGTGAGGCACCTTGATATTCTGAGACATAACTTGGTTTTACTTTACATCCTCTCAGCAGCAGACACTAAGAATTTAAGTGAAATCTGAAATAATCTTGCTTCTCTGAAGATTCAAAATCCACGCAAAATACCTCAACACTGGAAGCGTAACTTCTGATTCAGACATCTTCAGCACAGATGTCTCAAAGCTTATTTGTGCCCTCCAGAGTTGATTAGCTTCAGACAGACATCAAATATACATCAAAAGAGGAATGCTCAGATCTGTGCCCTGACTTTACACTACACCCAGTCTTAAATAGAGCCTTTTCTCCTGTTGATACACACTCAGGGCCAGGGAAGAATGTAACTGTCTACCAACCAACACAAGCAGCAGGCAAACTGACTCGAATGGGATTACATCTTCTCATCCTGTGGCACAGGGGAAAAAGAGGTTTCTTTAGTTGATGGATCAACAGATTTGGAGTGCCTGGGAACTAAAAGCATCATACCCAGGCCAAAGCGATTTGTTCAGCTGAGCTCAGCCTGCTTTCGTGAAGTGCTCAGCTGGACTGATAAGAAAGATGTATGAGAACTACTGATGGCAGAATTGGAAATATTTCAGACAGGTTATCTTGTTTTCCACTTCCCCTCTGGGATAAGTTTTGACAGTTCCTGTTACAGTAACACATACAAACCTACCAAGAATATCTTTGCTCTAAAAAGACATATCAGATGATGGAGTCTCTGGTCCTCCATTTACAAGTGGAGAAGTATCTGCTCAGTATTTCTCAATGGTAGATGAGTATGACTGACAGAAGAGCATGGCAGCTGATGCCCTTTGAAGAGAAGGTATTTGCTGATGTTGTGTTCTGCCCTAACTTAGAGAAGATGGCTTTCCATTGATGTCTTCCATGAGCTGCTCTGACCAGCAGACCATATGACTTCTGCTTCCTAAGAAAGAGCCATCTGTATTCATTATGGGATGCAGGCAGCTGCCATTTGATGTAGATGATGATGACTGTAGACAGCCCTGTGCACACTCAGGGCAATAGTCTGGCATGCATCTGCTGCAAAGTGCGTAAGTCCAATGGGATCAAGGCTGACTTTACATGGATGTTTAACTCTGAAGCCAGTGGAGCCCTACACTGTTCCAGTAAACACAGCTTTCCAGACAGGAATTAAGCTGCAGTTTTGTAATACGATTTTCAAGCCTAAGATATAAAACAGCATAAACAGATTATTAAAAAAAAGAAGTCTTATATCACTGACGAGATCTTCTTCACATTAGCTAATCAGCTGAGGTAAAACATACCTCTTCTCAAGACACATTGTAGTGATTGCTGGCATTTTAACAGTAGGGTTGATAAGCCAAAGCCCAAACCTGGTGTTGATAATTGCTGTGGGTTGCAGCCACAATTGATCTTGCATACAAAGGCAAAAAATGGGGATATAGAAGCTTGTGACACAGAACACATCCCAAAGCCAAACGGCAGCCCAAACCATGTGGCAGCAGGGAATAAAGATGCTCAAGATGTATGTAGACCATTCGGATGATGTAAGTCAAGAGGGTCAGTGCTTCAGGGCAACACATACATATAGTCCATCAACAGACCATATGCATGGCTGGTCACTCACAAGAGAATTGTTGGTCTGTGCCAGGCCCTGGATAAATGCAATTAGACCGCTCTGGTCCAGTTTGACCCTTCCTGCCTCATCCACTCTGCCCCTATCCCAGCTATGACTTGCTTTGCCAGCTCCATAGCCACACTCCTTTCTTCAGGAATCCACACCTGACTTCTAGCTCAGTTGCCCTTCCTAGACACTCTCCATTTCTTGTTTACTCTTCTCAGTTGTAGCCATACTCTGGCTCAATCTTCCTTTATAGGTTGTTCAGCAGCAGCACTCCCTCCATTCAATCCTTGACCTGTGCCCTATTTTTCCAATTTATTCTCCAGCTTCCCTGGCAGAGGGGTTGGAACTGGATGGTCTTTAAGGTGCATTCCGACCCAAACCATTCTATGATTCTAAGATTCTTGGACACCTCTTGCCATTTACTTGCCCACTAGTCCTCAGTCCAGTTCTTTTAGCTAGACAGATACACCCCTAGCTCCAACACCAGTGTTCTCCTCCCATAACCATCAGCTTCCCAAAATGTTATGACCTGTTCCCAGCTTACCTCTCTGACCAAACTGGAACCTGTTCCCAGTCTCCCAGTCTGTTTATCCATTAATTCCAGTCTGCCCTTTCTACCTCACAGACAATAAGTAGGATTAGCCTTTCCTTCAACTCCTATTCAGAGACTCCCGGCCTCAGCTCCAGTCCCAGACCTCTTGCCACACTGCTCTGTGAAGCTTTCACATCAGAGAGGTTACATCACAGCTCCCTGTGCTGCCCAGTACCGCTGAGACCACAAAAAGCCCACTCCTTGCTCTCAGAGGTGTGACCAAGAGCAGCCGGGGACACCAGTGAGAAGGAAAGCCCTTCTGTAGCCATGGGTTGAAGCATGTTCAGCATGTTCACTGGAGCTCAGAGGCTGAAGGATGCTCTGTCACTGTGGGGAACGATGCACAGGCAGTCTGGACAGCACTGGGAGCCGTGTGAGGCTGAAGCATGTTCAGCGAGGGCCAAGTCATTGGAGATTTTAGCCGTTGAAATCAAAGAAGTCTCTGCTAGGCATTAGCAATCTGTGATTCTTCAAAGTCAGTCTGACCAAACAGACCCAATTTCTGAGACAGCAGAAACCACCCTTCCCCTTCATAAAGCATCAAGACTCTGTTCAAACACAGAGCAGCATGCAGGCATTTGGAGAAGTCCTCGTTTATGTATTAACTTAACAAAAAAAACCCACAGTTCAACTTGCTTCGGTGTAACAGTTTAAGGACCAGACACCCTTACTCCTTCCCAGATACAGTCTGAAGCAGTTTCCTTGTGTGCAGGTTGTCAGCTCGAGTAGTCACCACCTTTTTCTAGTTGCAAGTCTGAGGTAAAACTGGAATTTGTTATACAAAGTACCAGATAATGTTAAGAAATGCTACCAGGTTGATATATAACACACTGTCTGACAACAGCCTTGGAAAACCAAATTTTGTTTCTAAAGGCTTCCCAAAACCTTTTGTATTCAGACACACATATTAGGAATGATTAGATTAGCAGGGCTAGACTTTGCAACGCTGGTTTTTTTTTTAATGGAAATATCCACCTTTGGAACCTTTTCAAACAAAACTCTGGATAGGGCACAGAAAATTTGGTTTGGAAAGATTGCCATCCACAAGCAGTGCATGTTTGCTCAAACACTTTACTCCACTCTACTTCAATATATATACAGGGCTGGGGCAAGAGGGGGTTCTCTCTCTGCAGAACCAAACAGCTTAAAATAACATTCCCTTACCACTTATGTGGGCCCCAGACTACACTTCTAACAATTTTTTTTGCCTGGCTGACTACACACTCTTTTTTTTTTTTCTAAAACGAAGTGTAGGCATATATGTAATCCACCCTTACCATATTAATGATTTAAACTGCACTTACAATCCAGAAGCAGAGCCAAGATACACACTGTTCTAGTTCAGATAAGAGGTAAACAGTGGTGTGCTGTATGTTATTAAAAGATGACCACAACTTAGGCTGCACTACCGAAGTGCTGCATATACCAGATGTGCTGTTGACAACTTATTACTACACCTTGTAATAATTGCCACAGCTCAGAACAAGCATCTCCAAATGTTTGTTCTAGAAACTCTTTTGAGTGTTACGGATCCCTGCGGAGCAGGAAAAGAATGTATGTGTTCCTCTGCGGACTGGAAGTCATCAGAGTCACCACACAGCACATTATTCAGTTCTAACAGCTAGTGCAGTTTCCAAAGTATGGGTTTCATCTTGCAATATGCAGACATCCACAAGTCTGTAGGTGACTTCTAAGTGATTCACAATCAATGATGAAATAAAGCAAATGCACCTTGCTATAGAGAAATTTATATTACGGCACTCCTGAAGAGACCTGAACTGCCTACCAACAAAAAGAAGGTTGACAATTACGGTGGTAGAACAGGGGAGCTATGAGAGCTGCGAGTCCTCCATCTCCACCTTCCCCGTTAACTCCGAGCAGCCTCTGAAGCATCCTTCCTGAATAATACTCCATGTTTCAGACAGCTAAACAAGCCCTGCAAGTCACGGACATCCCCAGTAGAGCAAAACTCCACCAGCTCCACCGAGAGATTTCTGCAGTTACAAGACTTCATTTTTAATATATGAAACTCGATTGTGGAAATATGAGTATATATATGTTCTTAACAAAGTGGAAGATCTTCTCCAAATTCACGCAGAGAACTGACCTTTCTCTATGTTTAAATGATCTTAATATAAACATATTTGTTCTTAGTGAAAAAATAACATAAAACCAAACGAGTGGGAGAGATGCTCACCATCTTGGATTTTGATTCTGATTTTCAGATGTTTTGTTTTATTTTAAAACTAGCTCCTTTTCTGATCTTATCTCTTGAAGAAGCTGGAGGTGAACATACATGCAAACTTAAACATTTTGTTTACATTTCTTCACGCAAGTGATACTTCTTCGCTCCAGCTCCAGGAGCAGCCTCAGAAAAAGCACTGATTCTCATCCTGCAATTAATCAGCACAAACGTGAGAGCTTCTGTAACATGCTATTAGGCACCATCAAAAATGTAATTTATTAATAGTGAAATTATCATTATTCCAGATTTTCTCCACACCTTTGAACAGAAATAGTGCTTTTATTGTCTGGTAGTGAGAACAGGTGTTCAGGTGCTAAAAAAGCCAGCAATGTTTGCATAAAGCCTGGAATGCTGCTATAGGGACAACCAGGCTCCATGCAAATTAATTCCACTTCGTTTTGACAATAAACTATGTTCCTGAAACACTTGATTCCATCTAGGCTTGTGACTCTTCACAGATTCTCTAATGCACCTCAGTCTTGATCATTAACACATAAGGAACCTGAACCAGAATCCTCTCTACACAGGGCATTGTAGCAATTTGCTAAGGTGTTATTTCACACAATTAAATAAGAAATTGAGCAGATACAATCACAGGACAGTCTGAAATACTGCAGTACATCACAGTATATCAGAGTATACCATATCGCCTTGCGACTGACACCTGCCCCTTCCTCTGAGGTCAAGCTCAGAAAGGAAGGGAAAACCGGGATATGTGGGAAGATTTTAACCCTGAAACGGTTTCTTCATACACTTAGACAAGTCAAGAGGATTTTTAAAATAAAAAGAGATAGCCCTCATATTTCACAACACTCTGTCACTGTTCTGCAAGGAGAAACGCAGACAGCGAAACAGAGTTCGTTCCCTTAAGGGAAAGCACAATGGATGTACAAGTTGGGTTTGCTTGTTTTATTCCTGCATTTCACGTCCAGGCGTATCATGGTTGGACTTGATGACCCGATGGGTCCCTTCCAACCTGGTTGTTCTATGATTCTATGAAAAGCCTAATTCATATCAGTTTTCTCTTGGACACAAACTGCCTACGTGTAACTCCTCGCTCTGCAAAACAATAAATAATAACCCTTCCAGCTAGTGACCAAGCATGGCGCCTCCAAAGAAGAAAATTTTCATCCTCATCCTCTTCGAGAAGCAAATAAATCTCCTTAGCGTTTTAAACAAAGTTTAGCAAAAGCTGCACTTGGAGAGCCTGATTTTCAGAGGTGCTGAACACATGCATATCCCATCCCACGGATATCCCTGGCTTTGGGGTGTGATCAGCACTTCCAAGATCAGGTTCTTGGTTTACCTGCTAGGTACTCTATGACGGCTGCCATGTAAACTGGTGCTCCAACACCTATCCGGTATTTGTACGTCCCTTTCTTTAAGTAGCGCATCATCCTCCCCACAGGAAAAATAACGCCTGCCCTGCTTGAGCGCGAGAGCTTGGACATTTTCTTCTTCCCGCTTCGGCCCGACATCTTGCAGCTTTGTGTTCTTCAATTTGCCGGTGATTCTTATCCCCTTGCTCCAATCCAAAAGCTGCAAGAGAAAAGAAATGGGATTGGTGTTCAGCACGTGAGAAGTAGCTTTATAGAATCATAGAACAACCAGGTTGGAAGAGACCCACTGGATCATCAAGTCCAACCATTCCTATCAAACACTAAACCATGTCCCCTGGCACCTCATCCACCCATCCCTTAAACACCTCCAGGGAAGGTAAATCAACCACCTCCCTGAGTAGCCTCTGCCAGTGCCTAATGACCCTTTCTGTGAAAAACTTTTTCCTAATGTCCAGCCTAAATCTCCCCTGGAGGATCTTGAGGCCATTCCCTCTTGTCCTGTCCCCTGTCACTTGGGAGAAGAGGCCAGCACCCTCCTCTCTAGAACCTCCTTTCAGGTAGTATGCATTATCTTTTCCAGAAGAAGAAGAAAATCAAACCCATTTTCAGTACTTTTTAAAGCTGAGGCATTATTCATTGAAAGTTGGATAACTGGAACACTTGCTTTTCTTTTGACGACTGCACTGTCAGTGTAACAATGTCACAGAAAAAGTGGTTATAAACAGCTGAGAACAGCCACACTGGACAGAATAAACAAGCAGAAAAGCAATACTGATCCCACCTACAAGTGGCAGGAGTCATACTGCTCATGCAGAAGTCAAAACCTCCCTATAAACACACTGCTTCTTCACACATCTTTCATACAGGGAATTTCACATGCATGGCTGAAGAAGAGAAGTAGGCAAGCAGCATTTTTTTATCCTGCATTAAGGGCCAATCTAGTCTACATACTGGAGTAAAGAAAATCAATCTCATTTTCTCCCTGTTTTTCTGGCAACGGTGAGATTGCAGGTAAACAGACGACAAATGTGGAGTCAGCCACACCACGTCAAAGAGGTCATAGCTACAGCCATAGTTTTCATTCTCAATCACATAACAGAGAGGTTTTAACTCTCTTTCCATTAATTGTTTTTATCTCCAGTTTGGTAGCTGCCCTGGTGGTCTAATTATGATCCTGGTCTCAACACAGCAGATCAAGATTCATTCCTTTTAAGGAAACACTACATACTATACATATTCCTGTCAGTGAAGGCACAACTGCTTAACTCCCAGCATTCATTCAGCTCAATGAGACAAGGAAACAAAAGGAGAGCGACAATGTGGAAAAAAAATATGATGACTTCGGATGATATTGGTAAATTTTATCACAATTTGCATTTCAAAGAGACTTGCAAAAGAAACAAAAAAAAGGTCATTTGACACCACTGCAAGCCCTCGGGAACAATCAACATGCATCTGAGGAGGGCATGGAAATCTGTGTTTGGTTCTTACCCTGCTTATTACAAATCAAGAGCACACACAAAGACAGTCACTTGTCCCATATGAAGCCAGGAATTTACAGAAACCAGCTCATATGCAGCAGCCAAAGTCAAGGATTGGTTTCTATGATAACATGACTTGAAGGTTGACTTCACTTATGATATCAAGGAAATAAAATCACCGCAGGGTCCACGGTGACTGGTAAAACCCTGGTGTATCCTTGTCTATCAGATAGATAATTCTTTTCTTTCTGCTTGCAATGTATAGTATAGGCAAAAGTTGGGGAAGATTAAATCAGTAAACCTATCAGACACTAGCAGGTTGCTCATAAATCCACTCAGAGTTGCCTGTGAACTGCCAGCCGGGTAAAAGAGCTCACAAATTGCCGCTTCCAAGCATGGATTAAAGGCAATGGCCACTTCAAACAGATACAAGAGGAAAAAAAATCCCAAGCTCTCAATCACATCATCCTCCTTCCTGTATTGAAATAAGGGATTGCCCCAAACCAGGTGTAGGACTTTGCAGCTCCCTCCTAGCTCTCTTAGAATCATAGAATCACCAGGTTGGAAGAGACCCACCCGATCATCGAGTCCAACCATTCCGATCAAACACTAAACCACGTCCCTCAGCACCTCGTCCACCTGCACCTTAAACACCTCCAGGGAAGACCAGTCAACCACCTCCGTGGGCAGACTGTTCCAGTGCCTAATGACCCTTTCTGTGAAGAATTTTTTCCTTATGTTGAGCCTGAACCTCCCCTGGTGGAGGTTGAGGCCATTCCCTCTTGTCCTGTCCCCTGTCACTTGGGAGAAGAGCCCAGCTCCCTCCACTCCACAACCTCCTTTCAGGTAGTTGTAGAGAGCAATGAGGTCTCCCCTCAGCCTCCTCTTGCTCAATGAAATTTGCATTTTGTGACAAATCCTTGATAAACTTTTATTTTGCATTATGTTAGCAATTAACCTTTTTATAAAGTGTCTTTTTCAGTTCGTGATAACTGACATTCAATTTAATGAATAAATGTAGGCTGGGAATTAGGTTTGTAGCCATCAGAGGAGCAAACTTCTGGAACAGCCTTCTCTTATGAGTAATACGAGCAACAGTCATTCATTTTAAGGTGGAACTTCATAAATTTATGCACCAGGCTACGATCAGATTCCTGTAATACAGGCTGGACATTTTTCTCACCAGAGTTCAGTCCTCTTCTGAAATCCCTAGAGAGCCACAGTGAAAGAGCACACTACAAACAACTTGTATCAAATCCCTCTATTTGCTCCTACAGTATCAAATCCCTGTAATCAACCTCCTCTGTATTTGCTCCTACAGTATCAAATCCCAACTGTGTGTAAATCAAGGGGAAGACAAACCCAAACATGAGGTTGCACCCACAGAAAACAATGCGGTTGTACTTGATCTCTGTGAGGAAAAATCAAAACATGTTTGTGTAACTAAGCACAGTGCTCTGGGTCATGCGGTTGCATCATACTCGCTTCTGTTAATTAATCACTTCTGGCTCATTCTTCTGTTGCCCCACTGAACTTCCCACCTCTGTCTACCCCTTTATTTTCCTCCTCTCTCACAGCAAGTCTCAGCTATTTTTCCCCCTGCTGCCAAGGCAACCTTTGGAATCCCAAAAATATTTTTCCAAAGAGGTTGCAGGTAACAGAAAAAGTACGTTTACTGAATTCTGTAAGAATCTAAATACAAACGAGGCTTCAAAACTCCACTAACATTCTCTCTCTCTGTTCTTTGCAACTCATGTGGATGAGGGTATACTGGGGAGTGACATACACCACAGTATGTCCTTATCTCATCTCCTGCGGAGTTGGGGGTGATTTTGGTAGGAAAAGCAGCATCACATTCACTTGAAACTAATTCTTGTGGACTTGGACAAAGAATA
Source organism: Coccyzus lansbergi (assembly GCA_033558105.1). Taxonomy (NCBI): domain Eukaryota; kingdom Metazoa; phylum Chordata; class Aves; order Cuculiformes; family Coccyzidae; genus Coccyzus; species Coccyzus lansbergi. Next base: position 75,636 of record JAUMJK010001814.1, read on the forward strand.
GAATAGAATCACAGAATCACCAGGTTGGAAGAGACCCATCAGATCATTGAGTCCAACCATTACTATCAAACACTAAACCATGTCCCTCAGTGCCTTGTCCACCCGTCCCTTAAACACCTCCAGGGAAGGTGAATCAACCACCTCCCTGGGCAGCCTCTTCCAGTGCCATGTGACCCTTTCCATGACTTTTTTTTTTCCCAAATGTCCAGCCTAAACCTCCCCTGGCAAAGCTTAAGGCCATTCCCTCTTGTCCTGTCCCCTGTCACTTGCGAGAAGAGGTCAGCTCCCTTCTCTCTACAACCTCCTTTCACGTAGCTGTAGAGAGCAATAAGGTCCCAAAGAAATATAATACACTGAGGCTGTCAACTACCTATGCCTAGCACCTCAAAGAATGGACACTAAGGGAAGCGTTCACAGGCTCAGGTGACTGCCAGCCCTTGGGATCTCACAGCAATCTTGCACAGAAAAGCTGTACCTGCTCTGCCACAAGGCTCCAGGAGTTTGTGCTTTGCTGGGAGATTCTTCCCACAGGGAGGGGGTTTGCTGAACCGTGGAGGATGTACATCATCCACCATCTCAGCCTGGATACAGGTACATTACACACTCCACCTGCAAACTGCTCCAAAGTGATTGATGGGAATGGTTGGACTTGATGATCCGGTGGGTCCTTTCCAACCTGGTGATTCTATGATTCTACGAAAGCTGCAGACAGCTGAAGAGCTACAAGGTGAGCACTGCTGGCCTAATTGTTCTCTCCAGGCACACAGCTAAGTGTCCAGGGTTTATCAGTTAAAAAGCGCTTGAGCCTACCCATGTGAGTTCCATTCATTGTTGCCAAGTTTGCCCCTCATATGCTGCAGCCTCCATGAAAAAACACAGCCATGTCATTTATGTGAAGTCCATCCTTGCTGAGTTAGAAGAAGTACTTCTATATCTGGCTGTCACGACATCACGAGGCTTGGGCAATTCGAAGCAAGCAATGTTTCCAATGCCTTAATTCATCACGGCACACTCCTACTCTGCCATCACTCCAACATCCCTGTGTTGCTAAGGGGGATTTAGTAGCTACCAGATCTCCCAGAGCTCCATACCATACAGCGAAAATAGACTATACTTTTGCACACAGGACCTTCCTCTGCAAACTACATGTGCTTCAGAGCCTCAAAACCCCAGCAATATTTTCTTTCTGCCTGCTGAAAAAAAAGAGCTCTACCTCCTCGTTTTTCCCATTGTGAAGGATCCCTCTGCCACCTCGTTTTCTCCCACCACAACTATCATCAGAGGGTGAGGAGCACTATACAAGGACACTGGAACAACAGGCCACCCTGGGACATTCCTCTCACCATGGCATGATTTGCACCCCACACCACATCTTGATGGATCAAAGTTTACCAAAGCAACCTTAAAAATCACTTTCCAGTCTTTCCTACACAGAATGCACCAAAGAACAAAATGTCATAACCACCTTCAGTCTGTAAGGACACATAATTTTTAGAGAAGTAGGAATAACTTGCAGACACAGAAACAAACTGCGACCTGCAAGTGAGCTTGAACTTGAAAAACTGGCCAGGAAGCAGTTTCAGAAATTAACATGTCAAAGTCTGGCAAAAATAAAAAAAGTATGAATGCACATCAGAAATTTCAGTATAGTACAAAGTACCTATGATACACCAAATCTGAATTTATTCCCAAGAAAAATGACAGAAAATAGTAAAAGAAAAAGAAAGCTTAATTCAGAAAATGTAGCGCCAGTAGAGAACAGTAAATTCCATTTATTGCTCTTCACAGCCCAGATCATACACAAGACTGAAGCAAGCCAACCTAGCAGCTATATCAGATGCAAACCACACACTGTCGACTAGTTAATGCTAAACATTTGAGCAATGATGGTGTAAATTCCAGGTCAGATTAAAACAGCTGGCATTGCAGCTTATCCTTCTGGACTTTATAGGTGGCTACGACATCATTTGGCAGGACTAAACTTTAGCAGAGTATGCCAAGTGCCCTCCCTCAGACAATCAGAAGTTCAGACACAGACATGACACTGGGGCTTATACCAGAAGCTCACATGGGCTAAAATGCAAAGGTACAGCTTGATGTCGACCTTTCGCTCACAGAACCAACAGCCAAGGCTTTGTATTGGACCAGTTTCTGCTGAATTTATTCACCCATGACACAATAGACACTGCTCTGGATGTGTGCTTGACATCCAGGAATCCTGAATTCCAAATACTGAGAAAATTTGAACTGAGCAGACAAAGACTGAAATGAAGGATGTGCAGGCCTATCAACACACCTGTACTTACCTCATCTCTGTCTTAACATCTATTCAAGCAGTTATGAGTTGACAAGCTACCCAAAGACACGGTATTTGGGGCTTAACTTTGCATACATCATGTGCCCAGATGGCCAAGAAGGCTAAGAGTATCTTGGCTTGTATCAGAAACGGTGTGACCAGCAGGTCCAGGGAGGTTATTCTCCCTCTGTACTCAGCAATAGTGAGGCTGGTCCTCGAATTCTGTGTTCAGTTCTGGGCCCCTCATCACAAGAAGGACGTTGAGGCTCTGGAGCGAGTCCAGAGAAGAGCCACGAAGCTGGTGAGGGGGCTGGAGGACAAGTCTTAGAAGGAGAGGCTGACGGAACTGGGGGTGTTTAGCCTGGAGAAGAAGAGGTTGAGGGGAGACCTCATTGCTCTCTACAACTACCTGAAAGGAGGTTGTAGAGAGGAGGGAGCTGGGCTCTTCTCCCAAGTGACAGGGGACAGGACAAGAGGGAATGGCCTCAAGCTCCGCCAGGGGAGGTTTAGGCTGGACATTAGGAAAAAAAATTTCATGGAAAGGGTCATTGGGCACTGGAAGAGGCTACCCAGGGAGGTGGTTGAGTCACTTTCCCTGGAGGTGTTTAAGGCATAGGTGGATAAAGCACTCGGGGATACTGTTTAGTGATTGACAGGAATAGTTGGACTCGACGATCCAGTGGGTCTCTTCTAACCTGGTTATTCTATGACTGTGATTATATACAAATGCCCCTTTGGGAAAACAACTCAGAAGACCCAAAGCAGAAGCTCGTTACCTGCTTCAATCAGTAAGGCACAGCCAATACACAAACACACGGCCACTCAGTTGGCAAGCAGTGTCTCCTGCTCCAAACCCACAGCCACAAAGTCCATTCCTACTGAACGAAGGCTGTCAAGGGGCACTGAAGCCAGAAACATCTAGGAGGCTTTACAGGAGCAGCTCCCCACTCTCTTGGGGTGCAAGAGGAGGGCCACTCCATTAATAGAATCATAGAACAACCAGGTTGGAAGGGACCCATCGGATCATCGAGTCCAACCATTCCTATCAAACACTAAAAACTCAAGTGCAGGAGGAGCTCCCCCCTCTCCTGGGGAAGGGGCGGGTCTCGCACCGTCGTCGTAAGAGTTAGTGGGGGGGAGTGTCCACACGCGCGCCCCGCCGTTGCTTAGACACGTAGGCCCCGCCCACTGTTCCCCATCAGAGCCTCACCGCGCTCGCTCATTGGCCGCCCGGGCTGGAAGGGAGCGCTCCGATTGGTCGCGAGGCGCTGAGAGGCACCGGAAGGGGCGGGGCTAGGGCAGCGGGGAGGGGCGCAGGCGCACCATGGGCGCGGAGGCGGGGAAGGAGGAGGGGGGAGGAGTGGCCGCTCGCTTTCCCGCGCAAACGCTTCCCCCCCC